>KE525346.1:583980-610746 GCA_000441895.2 Anopheles sinensis
GACCAGGCAAAGACTAACATTCCCAGAGAATTAATTTTTAATAGCTTTATAATTTTCATGTTGCATTTTCTTTTATTTATGGGGCAAAAACTTTTTAGAACTAATAACAGCCATGGCTATCATTTTTGATAGTCAACGTGTTAAAAAAAAGATGTAAATTAAAATGAAATCATTTGAATACGTTCACAAAACCAACGATTACCTAACGTCATAAATAAAGATGGATGGTTTAAAACATTATAATACGTAAACTAACTGAAGTGGTCAGGTTAGTGACCGTAAGCTTGGGGCTGGAGCTGCCCCTCCCATGAACCAGCCCGCGACCTTGAACGTAGCTGCAACTCAAAGTCGAACGCGAACGTTTCCGCAGTTGCAAAGAAAACCAGTTTCGCACACGATCGTTACAATTGCCCCGGTTTTGCGAGATAGAGTGGCGTCTCGCACGATCATGTCGTATCAGTCGAGAGGTGACTACGCTGGGGGCAAGATGTGGACCTTGAAGCCAAGCTTTGTTGTTGTTTGGTTGCCTTCGCTGATACTGCTGCTTGGAAGATGCGGTAAGATTGGTTTCGTCGTTTTGCATTCCGTTATAACGCCGGTTTTAACTGTGAGCCTATTTTTAGCCCAATCCGATCGATCGGTTATGGCATCGATGACACGTGGGGAGGAACACATCGGGACCGCTATGATGCCAAACGTGCGCGAATCTCTCGATGGTACGTTTTGGTGATATTCAAATTAACTATCGATTAATATCTCTTTGTGTCTCATCTTTTAAAGATTGTCACATGCGCTACTACAATTACAACAGCGTTGAGTCATCGGAAACACCAGTCTACGTCCGACCTCGCCTACCATTCCGCGAATTTCCCCATTCAGCCCTTCTCGGATGGTCCGAGGGACCGGGTGGTCCGATCCGGTGGGGTTGTCTGGGTGTACTAGTGTGGGAAAACTTTATCTTAACGTCAGCGAGCTGCACTGCGGACGGAAAGTGAGCAACAAATCGCGAGTGTGAGAATAGTTTCTTGATCTTGATCGTATTTTATAAACAGCGGCGTTCCGCCCGATGTTGTCCGTATGGGTGATCTGACGAATGAGAACGGCGATCGTGATGTGCAGCAGTTAAATATCTCCGAAGTTATACAACATCCCGCGTACAAAGTCGGTAACCGGGTGCATAATATAGCGCTGTTAAAGTTAACATCGAAGGTGCAGTAAGTTAAAGCCGCAAGGAATGGGGAGAAGAAGTGGAAAAACCTGTTGGCATTCAATCTTTCAGACTGGACGCCACAGTAGTTCCCGCCTGTTTGTGGAATTCAGATGAGTTTCGAGTCCGGACGTTTGATGCCGCCAAGTGGGAGGCTACAGGTATTATTTCATGCTAGATTATTATGCGATTTGCCCTAAGTTAATTTCTTTCAATTTAGGAGCGAATAAGATATCAAAAGTGAAGGCACAAACGTCTCCGGGATTGTGTAATCGATCTTTAGAAGTGGAAAGCCCCGGGCGTAACCGATCCCTTGAGCTTTGCGTTGAAAGTAACGGACCAGATACGTGTCTGGTAAGTTTTTAAACTCTACTGCGATAAGCTGGTTCATGGGGCAATGGTGATCTTTTCTAATCCTAGAGTAACTCGGGTGGATTTCTTCAAGTGAGCTTACAACACAATGCAAAGTCGTCTCCGTTCATCGTCGGCATCGGTTCATCGTTTGAAGGGCCCTGTGGTACACCTGAACCTACTGTGTACACCAGAGTTCAGCCCTATGTGAACTGGATCCGGTCTACCATCGAGAAGAGCGGCGAGGAAGCTTGGGGTAGGAACGTACAATGTCGTTTTCCACGGGGATCGTATTCTATCGTTAGTACTTCCTTGTAGAATGGAAGTTCAAACCAGCCGAATGTGCGCTTCGTCACGTTAACCTACGACAGTACGAACCGGATGTGGTGGTCAACCGAACGGCTTCGGAGGAGACGGTAACACCGGGCGCAGAACCTAGCTTCACGGGTCCCCTTAACACGAAAGCAATGGTGGAGATTCCGTACGGATTTATCTGGAAGGATCGTACCGGCTGTTATGGGTTGATTATCGATGAGGACACTGTGCTAACGCTGGCACAGTGTACCACCAAGTTTGGGTGAGTTGTTGTTTTCGGATTGTTTGGCAACAATGACTTTCATCTGATTCTTTCCAAGAATACGTGCCTCGCATGTCGTTTCTCACAATGGAGTACAGAACCCAGTGGTAACTCATTACAATCATCCGGGTTATCGGGAGGAAACCCAGTATAATAACATCGGCATACTGAAGGTGCAGAATCGTTTTGGCTTCCTTGAAAACTTCGTACCGGCTTGCATTTGGCATGGAGATGCAATTCCTGACGAACGTCTGGAAGTGGTTGGTACCGGGAGGGTGGACTTAAATTTCTTCAGCTTGCACAACGAATCGGTGAATGTGTTTGGTGAGTATTTTTGTACTAAAAAGAT
This sequence comes from Anopheles sinensis, assembly GCA_000441895.2. Taxonomy (NCBI): domain Eukaryota; kingdom Metazoa; phylum Arthropoda; class Insecta; order Diptera; family Culicidae; genus Anopheles; species Anopheles sinensis. Next base: position 586,465 of record KE525346.1, read on the forward strand.
CATGCACGCAGTTTTCATGAATGTTCCTCTTCTTTGTAGTACCACAGGAGACTAAGCTGTTGGCGCAGGTAAACGTACTTCCACTCGACAACTGCTCCTACTCCGAAGAGTTCAGCGAAGGACTTCCGGCGGGTTTGACCCCGGAACAGTTGTGTCTCGGAAATGAACCCTACCTGGTACCGGACACCTGCGATCAGTCTTTCGGGGCTCCGATTCTTGGCAACGTGTTCAAATTTAATCGCCCGGTACGCTTTGCTTACGCCTTGCACTCCATTGGGCGTGATTGTGGCTTTGGACGGGCCGTCGTTGGCGTAAGGCTGGCTTCGCATGTCCACTGGATAAAATCGATCGTACTTCCGGACTACCGCAAGGACAGTGGATCGCTGCATTTTTTGCATTCCGAGCTAGAGATCGGTGACGGGTGCCGGCACGTAGATGAAAGCGAGGGAATGTGTGTCGACGTGGAACGGTGCCCGAGAATACGGTACGAGTTCTCGATCGACCGGCGGGTGGTGTTTTGCAATCGACCCACGATAGTGTGCTGCCCTTACGAGAACATCGTCAACGAAACGTCTCCGGCTGGCCGAGTGTTGGATGAGTGTGAAGCGCGGTCCCGAGAGATTCAAACTTCGAATGGACCCACCGATGACGATGACTATCCACATATTGTACGTGTCGGTTGAGTGAAGTAGCTGGATAGTATTGCTCATCCTTATAGCTCCCATTCAACTCCTTTTTATAGGTCGATATAGGATGGCAAGTGGAATCCGGAACGCGCTATGCCTGCACGGGAACGATCATCACACCTACGGCCATCCTAACGGGAGCCCAATGTTTGCTTGCGCAACCGGATCCTCCAACAGTTGTACTTGTTCGCTCGAATCATACTATCCCTGTGAAGGAAGTTATTCGTCATCCTCTGTACGACAACAGCACGAAGAAATATGATATTGTAGTACTTAAACTTGACAGCACGATCGATATCTCCTCGACGGGAAAATATCCAGCTTGCCTGTGGACCAATCAAACACACACTCCGTTCGGCATGACCCAGATTGCGATCAGTAAGTAGGAAGTCCTGTAGAGAAACCTCGTTTGTGGCTCAAATCAAATTTGCTCTTTCAGATGAGACCGACGAATTTATCCAACATGCCACACCGATGTACAATAAAGATTGTGGTATGTCGGTCCAAGGGCTAAACTCGAGTCAACTCTGCGTGAATGTGCGCTCCTCGGACCCTACGGCTGCTTACGTTGGTGATCCCCTGTTTTGGACGAAACGGCAGGCGGATGGATCGAGCGTTCATTTTCTGGTGGGCATGATGAGCTACGCTGCGCCAGATGATGCGGCGCTCTATGTGCACAGTCGCATTTCTTGGTTCGTCGGTTGGATTAAGAGTGTTTTGTAAATGAAGAGAACCTTTAAATACACGATACAACTATTCAAGTTGAATGAACTATGAGTTTGTGGTTTCTTATGTTCTGGATAATCTGAACAGTTTATTATGATGCATCAAAACAGGAAATGTATCAAGTACATTGGGTTCATCTTGAGGAATAAACAAACGGAACGTCTGGTCGAAGTGAAACAATAAGAATTTGCTTGTCCTTCATTAGATGTGGGATGCTTTATTGATTTATTTTGCCCTCTACAGCGAAACAATGTTTATGATTAGTTATTGTGATGTAGCAGGAATGTTAAGGTTAAGTAAAACGGGTGTCCCTGATAATTGTTTAAAAGCATGTTCACGCACATACAATAATCAGTCGAGTACTGACCGTGTGAGATGAGATGGCTCTTAAACGCTACTTCAAAGATCCTTGCGATCAATTGCTTTTGTGGTTAATACTGATGGTTTTGATTTCACGAGCAGGTTAGTGGAATTTTATTTGGCTCGACCAAAGTTTATTAAATGATCCATCGATAAGATTCAGGGAAAGTAAACTGGCTGGACTATGAGGTGGAACAGGTGATGGTACGCAACCAATTTGGTAAGTGTAGTTAATCTGATCCTTCATATCTAAATCGTAGCCCGTTATTGATTGCCCGTTCCTTACATAGCCTCGATGGATAATAATTCAGATCCAACTCATGAGTCGATTATTGCATCCCATGGTACTCCTACTTCCTTGGGCGAGTTTGCTCACATGGCGGCAATTGGATGGTTACAACTGGGTGGTACAGTGCAGTGGAATTGTGGTGGATCATTGATTTCGCCTAATTTCATTCTCACTGCGGCCCATTGCTCGGAAGATAAAAAGTAAGTGTTTCATTTTAAACTACGGAATTTCAGCCCTTCGAGCAACCCTAAAATCTTTTGATTCAGATGCTTCGTCCCAGCTGTGGCGCGTTTTGGCGATCTTAATCTGTATGATTCAAGTGACGATAAACAGGCCCAAGACCGGATGATCATTGACATTATAAGACATCCTGATCACACGTTTAGTAAGAAATACCACGACATAGCTTTGATGCGTTTGGAATGGAGTGTCACGTAAGTTAAGTACGGATACCTGATTCGTGCCTGCTCATTTTACAATGACGTATTTTTCTTAGAATTGACAACAATGTCGCTCCGGTTTGCCTTTTCACTGGGGACGTGAACAAGATTGGTGTACCACTTCAAGCTGTTGGCTGGGGAGATACTAGCTTTCGTAAGTAAACCAATAGTACCTGCAAGTACAAGGCATTTAAACAACGACCTATGTTATGAATTCAGATGGAATGCGTTCGCCGGTCCTGCTAAAGGTTTCGTTAAAACCGGTCAAAAAGAAGCATTGTAGAAAACATTACTTGTATACGCATGGATTGGGGGACGGCCTGCTCGATAATCAAATGTGCGCCGGTGATGAAAAAATGGATACATGCCCGGTAAGTGTTTTGATCTGCCCAAACACAATCCAAGTATCTCAACAACGGTCCACGTTCTAATAAGGGCGATTCTGGAGGTCCACTGCAAGTATATCTACGGTACAAAGAGATTACTGCTCCGTTTTTGATCGGAATAACGTCGTTTGGAGCCGCCTGTGGGCTTTCGGTTCCAGCAGTCTACACCAGAGTGTCTCCTTATATACTATGGATACAATTGGTGCTGAGCTTAAATGGAGAGATTGTGGAAGGTGAGTGTAAATGATTGTGGCCAGTATAAGTTTGTTTTGTGTAATTACATTTTTGTTTTTTAGAAAGGATGTTACAACCTTATGCCTGTGCCAAGCGATACGCTGATTTGCGAAAGTCCGTTACCCCGTATAATACAAATACTTTTCAAATGCACCATTCACCAAGTGGTCCAGCATTACATGCTGAACCCACACAGCAAGTTTCATACCATCGGAATGGCCGTATTATTTGTAGATACAAACCATCATTCCTGTGTTTTATTGATGAACGTTGATTTGTTACTTTGTGTATAACGTAACATAACGCTTTCAAGAACGGTAGGAACTTCTCCGAAAACTCCGAAAAATGCTGATAAAAAAAACATTACTATACAATAGCAACTATGTTTGCGATATACTTTCAAAAGCCACAGCAACAAATTCAATTTGAAACAATAAAGAAAGACCTCGCAATCGATTTATTACATTCAACGGTAACTTTTCATCTGTAAAGTTAATGTAAAACTGCTGCTACTTCCTCAACTAGTAGGTTAAGCCCTAGTGCTAGATGTGCAGCTTGCTTACTGTAGAGTTTGCAAAGCCATTTACTCCCGCTGCGTAACGATGTGTGCGCAAGAGGCAATTGCTTATCTGTACAGTCAATGCAAATACATCAAAACAGGAAAGTATATTGGGTTCCATCTACACTCCGTCCAGTTGCTATAAGACCACTAAGGTTTTCTAGAGTTTGAATGAACATATTGAAAACGTGTGTTTGTTTGAGTGTATTTTTTTTTGTAATGGCGTACGTCGAAAAAGGAAAAAATGAGGCATTTCGAAAAAAACCAAAAAAATAGAAGCTTACAACTTGAGCCAAGCGAAATATAATAAAAATTGCTTCCAATTCTCAAATATCTATGGGAAAAATAAAACAGGATAAAGAGAGCAAAAATGGCAAAAGCACTTAACCTGACTCAGATTCATATCGAAAAATGTTTACTTTTTGCTAAAATAAATATGGTTCAACTATAGAATAATGTAAGTGATGCAGGGTAGCCATTTACTAGATCAATGAACATTGGTATTAGAGTAGTACAATAAGAGTGAAAAAATAATGATGGCATGCTCATTTATATCATTTTAGGTTATTTTTAGTGATGAAAAAAAGTTTAACTTGGATGGTCCTGATGGTTTTAACGGATATTGGCGAGATGTGAGAAAGGAATGGCCATATTTTTCTTCTAGAAACTTTGGAGGTGGTTCTTGTATGATTTGGGCAGCATTCTGTGCATCAGGGAAAGTAGAACTAGCCTTCATTTCTACCAAAATGCATAGTAAGGATTTCATTGAGGTGCTGGAAATACGGTTGCTTCCATTTTTAAGAAAATTTCGTGGGCGAAGATATACCATTCAATGGATCAAATAAAAAAAAGTGGATATCCTCGATTGGTCAGCTCGCTCATCTGACTTAAATCCAGTCGAAAACCTTTGGGGATACCTTGTAAAACAAATCTAGGCAAATGGGAAGCAATATGCCAGTAGATGAGCTCAGAAGCGTGATTTCTACAAGTTGATCCAACATTGATCCATCGTTGCTCGTTAAGCTGACTGAAAGTATGAAAAACATACGAAGTCATTAACCGAGGTGCAAAGGTCACTGACTTTTAATAAATTATTTTAAAAATATTACTATGGACCTTTTTTAAGTGCTACGTAGTTTAAACCTTTTTATGATCAAGTGGTCTTATAGCAACTGGACAGGAGTTTTTAAAACTTTTATCAAAAAAGGTAAAATATCCACATACTAAGAAAAAAAAACGATGCAATATGTTCTTTGATACAATCATACATAATATCCTATTACCATTGTACGAGTTTGCTTTGAAGCACTCTCCTTTTTTGGTAAAATCGCGAGGGTCTTATAGCAACTGGACAGAGTGTAGTATAATAAACAACCTGGTCTGGTCGATGTTCAACGATTCATATCACTTCGTTGAACCATTTAGCAAAAATACCATTATCTGCGAAATATAGTTCAGTAATTTTACCACCCAAAGCGAGTGTGATTAATTATTGCAAATTATGAATAAAAGATTGAGTATAACATGTGTTTGTGTGTGTGTGTGTGTGTGTGCTCGTAACCATTCTGTATGTTACTGCGCTTGCAGATATAATCAGTATTGAACTGAAAGTCAATGAGATGGCTGTGCTGCGCTGCTTCAAAGATCCATGCGATCCACTGATATTGCGGTTAATACTGATAGTTATGATTTTGCGAACCGGTTAGTGCAATTTTGTTTGTAACAAAGGTAGTTTTAAATTATACATCGTCTAACTTCAGGAACAGGAAACACGCTGCACACTGTGAGGGACTCGCCGGTGGAACTTAATAGAACAAAATATGGCATCAGTAAGTATGGATTACCTGGTAGATTTTTAAAAGCCGTAGTCAGAGATTCATTCCTTGTTCCATCCTCAGACTCGTTTGGTTTTATCCTCCATTCCACGTCGCTCGCGGTTGCAGCGCATGGACTACCGGCTTATTTCGGAGAATTCGCTCATATGGCAGCAATAGGGTGGAGTCAATTAGTAAGCGTACCGCTTTGGAAATGTGGTGGATCGTTGATACGGGGAAACTATATTCTCACTGCGGCCCATTGTACCACAGACCAGTAGTATGATTTCAATTCGTCAGAAAGTTTGTAAACTGCGAAGTTTATTCTATACAAAATGTTTTTCTTTAGTGGAACAGCTCCTGATGTGGTGCGGGTAGGGGACCTGAACCTGTACGATGCAAGTGATGACGTTTTCGCCAAGCAGAGCAAAATCGTTGAGATCATAAGACATCCATCTTACGTGTTTGGTAAAAAATATCACGACATAGCTTTGTTGCGTTTGGCTAAAAGGCTCACGTAAGTGGATGCTGGCGTTGGGTCCATTTCCGTTGCTACATTTTGTATTCTTTCCACCTAGACTTGGTGTTGGTGTTGCTCCCGCTTGTCTTTGGAATGGGGATGTGTCCTATTTTCCATCATTTGAAGCTGTTGGTTGGGGAGATACTGGTTATTGTAAGTAATCCAGCTTATCTTCATGTACGCAACAAGTAATTATATTATCATGAAATATTCACAGTGCAACCACGTTCGCCGGTCCTGTTGAAGGTTACCTTAAGCCCAGTTGATCTTTTTCGATGTAGCAAGCATTACTTATATACGCATGGATTGGATTATGGTTTAAACGTTAATCAAATGTGCGCTGGTGATGAAAAAATGGACACCTGCCCGGTAAGTGTTTCGAAGAAATACCCAAATAAAGTATCTTCACAGTAGTCTTTCTTGATAAGGGTGATTCGGGTGGTCCACTGCAAGTAAAGCTGCTGCACAACAAGCATGTCACTCCGTTTGTGGTCGGAGTAACGTCCTTTGGAGCTGCCTGCGGCTTTTCGGTTCCAGGGGTCTACACTAGAGTGGCACCTTATATTGAATGGATAATTTCTTCTCTCAAAGCTCGAGGAGAGCGTGTAACAGGTTAGTGTACGTAACGAAGATGGTTGGATGGATGGACTATTGGATTTTTTTTGTCTTGCAGAATCGATGTTTCAGCCTGAAGTCTGTGCTTCAGACTATGATGCATTGCAAGATGACCAGGATAGTACCAACTTTTCAAAATATCAGAATTTGAAAAATGTCCTTGTGTTTCAACAACAGCAAGCTGCATACTACAGGAATAAGATTTGTGCAGACAATACAAAGTTGCTGTGTGTTTATTAATGAAGTTTGGATTGGTCCTTAGTGTAAAGTGCTCTGCCGGCAACATCAGCTACAAGGATAGAGTAAACAACACAATTGTAATACGAATTTGCAATTGGATGTAACACACTCAACTTTAAAGTTATGTTTTCTTTGAATAAATAAATTAGCAGCAGTCAAGATGCAGGTTAAGTATGTTGATAAAATGTCTGTTTCTCGCAAAAGTATTAAAAGTGTTAAATAAGTGTATATTCAACTATCTATATTATTATTTTTCAAAACAAAAAGTATGCGATTAGTTTACTCTGAACACAGGCAGACTAAAATTACTTATTACTTGATCTTGTAGTCTATTTGTTAATCGAAATTCGCGAGGCGTATGTGTTTTCAGGATAATTTGTATTCTTTTAGAGGTCGATTCTCATCATTTAGTGGAATCAGGTGATACATTGTGATAAAGAAATTCAAATGAAATCAATAAAGAGAAGTCTCGTCGTTGTTTTATAACATTAACGAAAACTTGTCGTAATTTAGTTAAGGTCAAACTACTACTACTGCTGAAAGTAATGCTACTACTGATGCTGAATATAAAACTTCTACTACTACTAATAATTCCACCTTTAATAGTTTTAGTACCAGAAGCGCAGCCCGACGCGCACACGGTGTGTGTGCACCCCTATAGAGGAGATTGCTAACAAGCGGATCGTCTGGCCAAAGTGAAATGATTCAAGCATATCACTGTTCGTTATTGTAATATGTAACTGCGCTTGCAGAGATAATCAGTATTGTACTGAACGTCAACGAGATGACTGTTCTGCGCTGCTTCAAAAAACCTTACGATCAACCGCTTTTGCGAATCATACTTATGGTTATGATTTTGCGAACAGGTTAGTGCAGTTTTATGTGTTTCGACAAAGGTAATTTTAAATGGTATATCGTCTAACTTCAGGAACAGGAAACACGCTATACACCGTGAGGGAAGCGCTGTTGGAACCTAACGGTAGTCAAAATGGCGTCAGTAAGTATAGAATAACTGATCTATTTTTCAAAAAGGTAGTCAGAGATTCATTCCTTGTTCCTTCCTCAGATTCGTTTGGGTTTATCCTCAAATCCACGTCATTGACGGTTGCTGCGCATGGAAAACCGGCTTATTTCGGAGAATTCGCTCATATGGCAGCAATAGGGTGGAGTCAACCCGAAGGCCCACCGCTTTGGAACTGCGGTGGATCATTGATATGGGGAAACTATATTCTCACTGCGGCCCATTGTGCCGTAGACGCGGAGTAAGTATTTCATGGTTCAGTATGTATTGTTTGTTTTGATAGCTTATTCCTCATATTTGCCTCTAGTGGTATAGCCCCAGATGTGGTACGGCTAGGGGACCTGCATCTGTACGATGCAAGTGATGACCTCTACGCCGAGCAGCGCAATATCGTTGAGATCATTAGGCATCCTGATCACACGTTTAGTAAGAAATATCACGACATAGCTCTGATGCGTTTGGATAAAAGACTCACGTAAGTGGATGATGGAGTAGGATCCTGTTCCGTTCCGTTCCTACGTTTTGAATTCTCTCCCCCTAGACTTGGCGTCGGTGTTGCTCCCCTTTGTCTTTGGAATGGGGATGTGAACCATTTTCCTTCATTTGAAGCTGTTGGTTGGGGAGATACAGGATTTTGTAAGTCATAATCAAATCTGCGTGTACGAAATAAGTAGACCGTTTATAATGCAATATTCGCAGTGCAAGAACGTTCGCCGAGCCTGTTGAAGGTTTCCTTAAGCCCAGTTGATCTTTTTCAATGTAGCAAGCACTACGTACGATCGCGTGGATTGGGTGCCGGTTTGCACGAGAACCAAATGTGCGCAGGTGATATCAAAATGGACACCTGCCCGGTAAGTGTTTCTGTGAGGCTCAATACACTTTCAACTCCCTAACCACGAAATACTTCAGGGTGATTCTGGTGGTCCACTGCAAGTGAAGCTGCTGAACAACACACGTGTCATTCCGTTTGTGGTCGGAGTAACGTCCTTTGGAGCTGCCTGTGGCCTCTCGGTTCCAGGGGTCTACACTAGAGTGGCACCTTATATATCATGGGTATTTAATGTTCTCAAAGATCGAGAAGAACGCGTTGCAGGTTTGTGTAAGCATTTACGGGTGGTGAAGATAAGGCTATTGAATTTCGTTTGTCTTCCAGAATGGATGTTCCAACCTGAGGCCTGTGCCACAGATTATGCCGAATTACGAGAGAACGACCCGCCCGTTGACCAGGGTAGCAACAACCTAGTTGAATATCAGGATTTGGGAAGTGTTCTTCTGTTAGAACATAAGAAAAAGATGAAGCAAATGTCAAGTAAACAACAGCAAACTTTAAACCGCTGTGAAGACAAAACGGAGCGCCTGTGTGTGAATTGATAGCAGTTTGAGTGTTAGTGCATTGAACTCTGTCGGTACATATTTTCTTAAAGGATGGAAGAAATAACACAATTGTGAAAAATTACTGGCACCTAGGAATCCTAAATTGGCAAGACACTTTGCTTTCTATAAGCTCATAGAAAGTTCTGTTATTTTGAAGTAAATAAGTTAGTAGCAATCTAGATTCAGGCTGAAAATTTTGTTAAAATATCTCAAAGTGTATGAAATGTATGAGAAGCAAATATTCAATTTCCATAATTTCTAATATGCCAAATAAAAGGTTTGCTTATGTTACAATCTTGTAGTGTATTTGTAAATTAAAATTTGCGAGGCACGTTGTCTCGATTATTTACAGTTTTATTTTCAAAAGCTATCCTTATCGTTTCTTGGAATTTACGGTAGAAAAGGGGAAATCCAGCAGCTTGTCGTAGTGGTTCCACATTATGGAATTGTCATAGATCTGATGAACAATATTGTTAAAAGTGTATGTTTTTTCCAACAGGAATCATCGGTTGGCATTGATACACACTGTTATGGTTGCGATTAAATATTCTCCGTATGTGTGTACTTCAGATTGTAGAGTATAAAAGCAAGTTGGGCACTATCAGTAGAGTTCACAGCAGTACAAAAGTTACAAAGATGGTCGATAGTCGTGTACGAAGCCTCCTTCAGCTGATATTAGTGGGGCTATTTTGTTGTTTTGGTACGAACGAACTCATGCTTTTGATAAGTTATTTTTGGAAACAATTTAAATCTTTCGATTTCAAACCTTACAGCCGCAGGACAGAAACCGCTTCCGTTCGTTATCTTAGAAGACGATACAAAAGAATTGATAGTACCTAATGAACGGGAAACCATCGATGGAAAGTTTCGCTTGCATGCGCTTCCATTGCTACAATTGACAATTTTGTAAAAACGTTTTATATCCTGTCCTTTACAAACAGTTTGCCACTTTCGGAATGTCAGATATGCTTTGCAGCAACCCAAGGAAACCCAAAAAAGCTCATGGGAAACTGGCTTACTGGCGAGAATTTCCTCACATGGCAGCAATAGGGTGGAGTCACGGTAATGGTACAACAATCTGGAACTGTGGTGGCTCGTTGATATGGGAAGACTATGTCCTCACTGCAGCCCATTGTGCGGCAGATGCTGAGTAAGTGATGCCGGTTCAACTGATGCACGTCGGAGAGATCTGATAGATTTTTGTCGCTGTTTGGTTTAAGTAATATGTCCCCTAATGTGGCTCGCTTTGGAGATCTTAATCTGTACGACGCAAGTGATGATGAGTACGCACAGCAGCGGATAATTGTGCAGATTATAAGACATCCTGAGCACAAGTTTAGCATGAAATATCATGATATTGCTCTGATGCGTTTGGATAGGAGTGTCATGTGAGTAGGTTATAGGCTGTACACACAATTTGTGCTCACTTTATTAACATTTATGCGTAGCTTTCATGACACCGTTGTACCGGCATGTCTTTGGAATCAGCACGAGATCCGTTTCACGAGGATGGAAGCTGCAGGATGGGGTGATACAGGTTTTTGTAAGTAAACTAGCTAATCTTGTTGTTCGAACAGGTATAACTTGATATTATTATATCCACAGATGCGCAACGTTCGTCAGTCTTGCTAAAGGTTTCCCTAAGCTCGGCGGATCCTGAACGGTGTAGCAATCATTTCCTGCATACACGAGGATTGCGTCAGGGTTTGCACGGGAACCAAATGTGTGCCGGTGATATCAAAATGGACACTTGTCCCGTGAGTATTTTATGGGAGGCTCGATTCATTCGAAACTATCTAAAACCAAACTTCTTCAGGGTGATTCGGGTGGTCCACTGGAAGTGAAACTACTGCACAACACACGGGTTACCCCATTTCTGGTCGGAGTAACATCCTTTGGAGCTGCTTGTGGTCAATCAGTACCAGGAGTCTACACTAGAGTAGCTCCTTATATCCCTTGGATACGATCGGTTCTGAGTATCGGTGGGGAGGATGCAAAAGGTTAGTATCAGATCATCAACGGGATATATTAGCATTGTCAGTTAAGTACCTTCTGTTGCAGAATGGATGTTCACGCCACAAGCCTGTGCAATAAAGTACGCTGAATGGCGAGAGTACGAACCGGCTGTTGCTCCGAGCAGTAACAGTTCTTTCGGTATGGTGAACTTAAACAATGCTCAAATATTCGAGGCCGAAACAGCACAACAGGTGTCAATCCATTGGAATCAAACAGTCTCGGTAGAGCCTAAGCAATGTTACGGTGTTATAATTGATGAACGTTGGATAGTGACATTAGCGCGGTGCACCTCAATTGATGGGTAGGAAAACATAACATAAATTATTTGTATTTTTTATACATAGTTCAGCTTTTTTGTTCTTCCACAGGGTACCACCTGCTCATATTCGATATTTAAACAATAGAACAAACGCTGTAATTAAATATTTCAAGCATCCTGAGTATGAGAAAACTTCTGCGTCCAACGACATTGGACTACTTATGTTGAAAGACCCGTTGAAGTTTTCTGAATCTTTTTTCCCTGTTTGTCTTTGGCACAACAAAGAGTTGCCCCTGGTGAAAGTGGCAGTAGCGGCTCAAGGACCATACAATCTAATCGTAGAGCAGATCGAATCAATCGACTTTTGTAAGTAAACTTATGCGGCCGAGTTGTAAGTAAATTGCATAACTGTTAACAATGACGGTTTTGCCTCGCTGTTCCTCCGACAGGGTCAAATAACATGGTAAGTGCGCTTGCCATCGCAAATACCCAAGACATCGTAAACTGTACCACGTCCAGGGGGGAGAAAAAGTTCACCGAGGAGCACCTATGCTTTGGTTCGGAAACATTTCTTGTTCCAGGAACATGCACTCAAACCTTAGGCGGTCCAATACACAGTGAGGTGCTACGTTTGGATCGCCGGTTTACTTACGTGTATGCACTGAGCCTTTTTGGTAGGGACTGTGGCCACGGACAGCCGGCCATGGGTGTAAGGATTGCTCATCACAAGAAATGGATGGAATCAATATTGCTCCCTAAGGCAGTTGAGGGCGAACCTGCAGATGAACCTGTAATATTTCTTAACAGTCTACTGGAAATAGGAGATGTCTGCAAGTCTGGCAGCGGAAATGATGATGGCATATGCGTTGAATCTATAGTTTGTCCTAACGTGATGCATGAGTTCCAAAGCAATGAGCTGGTGCGTTTTTGTCAAACCGGCTCACTGGTATGCTGTCCACGGGATTCCATTCGCAACGAGACTGATGCAGAGTGGAGGGAAATAGATGAATGTGAAAAGCGTCAATTTTCGGAAGAAAATTCACTAAGCTTTAGGGAAAATCTAGTAAGATCAATAATGTCTGGGATGGGGTTTAGAATAATATAATAACATACTTTCTTTCCAGATTCCTCTCGTTTGGAACACGGAAACAAGCAGAGTAACCTGCATAGGGACGATCATAACGAAGCGAGCGATTATGCTAGCTGCAAACTGTGTTGGGCTTGGAAATCAGCATCCGGTTGAAATACAAAATCAAGAACCTGGTTTCAAATCGATGGCAGTAGAGAATGTTGTCATTCATCCCGGATTTGATCTTTCCACGAAGCAGAACAACATCGCTTTGATAAAAACAAAGGAAGACATCGGTATCTTGTGGGGTAAAAAATCGGCTTGTTTGTGGACAAACACTACTCACATTCCATTTTCTTTAACTCAAGTTCTGTTAAGTACGTTTTCAGATTCAGAAAGATTCCTTTTATTGATGTTAATGTTTTATCCGTAGACACAACAATCGTAAATGTCACTGACGCGTTCACAATGTACAGCGCCGACTGTGCGGGAGTGTTTGGAAGGATTCTGCAACCGCACGAGCTATGTGTATTTGTCCGTGACTGGAGCAGCGTTTTGATTGTGGATGAAGATGCACCAGCACTCTGGAGGGCAGAAATGGGGAAGCAATATTGGGTTCCTTATGTGGTTGGAATCGCTAGCCAAAAGTCCCAGAATGATAGCAGTGACTTTCTTCACACTCGAGTGTCCTCGTATGTGAGTTGGATCAAAAGTGTTTTGTGAATAGGTGGGCTCTGGGCAACGATTACTCACAACACCTAATAAATTTAATGAAATATTTTAGTAATTTAATTGAATATATTGAATTTCTACATTTTTGATAATCATCGCAACTTTTTGAGAATCAATCGCGTATGTTTTGGTGAGCATCAACACGAAAGATGCGAATGATGTTAATTTGACTAAAATGCAAGAGATGCACCCGCAAAAGTTGCTTCAACCAGTATGCAAATTTGTAAATATCTCAGAAAGCAATGAAAGCTATATCACGATGCATTCCTGTGAGTTAACCAGTTTCAGAATTTTGGGCTGTTTTTCGGGTATTTTTCATTCCCAGTCCACAGGTTGTACCGATTTGCATGCTGTATCAGGAGATATAAAATAAGCTGTTCAGCGTTCATTTTCACAGTTTATCTACAGTGCTTGAACGGATACGGGTTGACGTGATCACGGCAAAGTTAAGCACGATAATTGACCGAAAAAAGTGCGTTCAAAAGGGTTAATCAAGCAACCAGAAGCAATGAAGCACCAAGCAGTGTCTTTGCTTTTGTTGCTGTTACTAGTTTTTGTGCATTTGTCTATAACGGGTATGAGTCGGAACATCGGAATCATGTAAAGTGCAATGGTTTCAAAACTGTATTATGAACTGAAATTTCAGATGACCCATTTGTAAATCGCCATTCCGACCCAGAATGGGAGAAGTTGATTATGCCAAACGAAAGGCAATCCATTGACGGTAAGACGATTGCTCTCAAAATGAACTAGCTCGGATATATTTAAACTTAATGTCATTGCAATACATCGACAAGATCAGTAAACTTCTCTTTGCAGAACAGCATTTTTGAGCGTCGAGATAAAATTAACGACAAATTGTGTAATACTAACGACAAATATTAAATAAAAATATATGCCCATCTTTAGACTGTCATTTTCGTTGGAATAAATATGCCTGGAGAGCAGATTCAGGAGGTTTCGCAGCATTCGGAACACCAGCTTACTTGGGTGAGTTTGCTCACATGGCAGCTATAGGGTGGAGCCAACCGGATGGGACAACAGAATGGGCTTGCGGTGGATCGTTGATTTGGGAAAACTTCATCCTAACAGCGGCTCACTGTGTCGCAAACTCCGAGTAAGCATTTAATTATCCTGTTGGTTGGTCAAGTCTGATACATGAATCACAATGTTTGGCTTTAGAAATATATCCCCTGACGTGGCGCGCCTTGGTGACCTTAACCTGTATGATACAAGCGATGATGAGTACGCACAGCAACGGACAATCGTACAAGTGATAAAACATCCCGATCATAAGTTTAGTAAAAAATATCATGATATAGCTCTGTTGCGTTTGAACGAGTCTGTCGTGTAAGTTGATAATGGTATAAATACTCGTAGCGTGATAACCAGTGGATACTCTTTATCGTAGATTTGACAATATTGTTGCCCCTGCATGCCTTTGGAACGATGACGAGATCCCCTTCAAAAAGTTAGAAGCTACCGGTTGGGGAGCCACTGGTTTTGGTAAGCATATGACGGGAACACCGTCGAATGCAAATCATTAACGTCTGTTGAATGAAACATCTACAGGTGAGGAGGGCTCGGAGATCCTCTTGAAGGTTTCCTTGAGCCTTGTTGATCCTGAGCGTTGTGGCAAGCATTATTTACATTACAGGGTGTTTCGCGATGGTTTTCTCCATGATCAAATGTGCGCAGGAGATATCAAAATGGATACTTGTCCGGTAGGTGTAGTTGTGTGCCTTTAGTGCCTTGTATTTTCCTAACCTAACTTCCTAACATCGATACACTTCAGGGTGATTCGGGAGGTCCACTACAAGTGAATCTACTGCACAGCAATCGTGTCACTCCGTTCGTGGTCGGAGTAACGTCTTTCGGAGCTGCCTGTGGTAAATCGGTTCCAGGAGTGTACACAAAAGTGGCACCTAACATTCCTTGGATACTTTCCGTTCTTAATGAACATGGAGCAAATGTGACGGGTATAATTAAAACAATTAGCTTATATAATGGCAGAATGTTTTATCTGTTGTTATAATACATGTCTCTCTTCTATAGATTGGATGTTTCAACCTCATGTGTGTGCTGTATTGAATGGTGATTTTAGGAAAATTAAGGCTTATTTTGCATCCGAAGGAGAGCCATCGAATCAGGTATCAATCCATTGGGATCAAACCGACTTGGCGGATTCAGTAGATTGTAGAGGTGTGGTGCTTGATGAAACAACAATTGTGACACTGGCACAATGCACTTCCCTTAATGGGTGGGTAGGCAACAAAATAGCATGTGCAGTATTTTTGCAAATATTTTCATAATATTCCATGGTTACAGCACACCTCCGGCATATGTTCGACATGAAATATATACAACAACCGGAGAATATAAATACTCACGGTTGGTTCCTACATTTTACACGGCCTAACCGTTAACACTTCAATTAACTATTATTGTTTTATCTGCTGTACAGTTCATCACGGCTACGTAAAACTTTTGCAGGATTCAAAATAAACGCTATTGCTAACTATTTCCGGCATCCAGAATATGAGGAAAACCCTTTGTCGAATAATATAGGGATCTTGAAGTTGAAGAAACCGATCATGTTCTCAAAATATGTTTCACCTGCATGTCTGTGGCTTGAAAAGGATTTTCCTTCCCCAGCACTGACTGCCGTTGGAAGAGGGCTGGCTGCTTTGGTTGACGAGTTGCGCAGTGAATATTGTGAGAATTTTGTCTGTATTAAGTTTTGTATGAAATGAGCGTATTGATTGTTAACGCTTTGAAATATCCAGCTCCCATTGACTTTAACAACACAGTGGATGTGCACGCAACCGTTAACGTTTTCAATGACGCACGATGCTCAGTATCAAACGGGGACAAATCCCAATTGACAGACGAGCATCTGTGTTTCGGAGCCGATTCTTTCCTGGTACCAGGATCCTGCAATCAATCGCTCGGCAGTCCATTGCATATAATGGGAATTCATCAACGTTTTCAGTTGGCTTACGTGCACGGATTGAATCTTTTCGGTAGAGATTGCGGCTATGGAGAGCCGTCCGTCGGGGTTAAGATTAACCATCACACGAAATGGATTGAGTCTTTTTTGCAGCCGAAAGAGGTCCCGAAAGATAAAATTTCACCAATTGTTTTTCTGAACTCTGAACTTCAAGAAGGAGATCGTTGCGAACCTAGCACAAGCAATGACGGTGTATGCGTTGAAACCCAGTTTTGTCCGAAGATGATACATGAGTTCGAAAGGAATGAGCAGGTGCAATTTTGCCAGACCGGATCCTTGGTGTGCTGTCCACAAGAATTCGTTCGGAAGGAGACGGATGCCGAGTGGAGGGAAATAGACGAGTGTGAAAGTCACAGCATACTTCAAAAATCAGACGATTTTGAAGAAAACCTTGTAAGTAATCTTCAGTATCAGCATGTTAATCAGGACTTCAGGATGATGATCAAAAAATTCTTCGTTATTGTAGGTTTTGTTGGTTTGGGCTAGTAAATCAGGAACAACGTCTTGCACAGGGACGGTCATCGCAAGTCGAACGATTATCGTACCGGTTAATTGTGTTGCTGGAGCAAATTTCCCTTCAGATATGATAATTGACGAAGAAAAAAGCAGTGGCATCAAGGCGATTGCAGTAGACAGAGTTATAATTCATCCAGAATTCAACCAAATCGGGAAACAGCACAACCTTGCCTTGATAAAGACAAAGGATCGCTTGGACGTGAAATTAGGAAAACGTGCGGCATGCTTATGGACAAACACTACCCATACTCCGTTCTATTTGCGCCAAATATTTACATGCGGTCAAAAGAATACAAACCCTTTTGATTTTTGTGGTGAGTTTACTATTTCATCCAAGGAAAATGGTGAAAAAATATCTAATCACGTTATGCTTCAATTTTTAAGATCCCGACAGGATAGACGTTGTGGATTCTTACCCAAGATACAGTACGGATTGCGAAGGAACGTTCGGAAGAATGCTTCAGCCGAGCGAATTATGCATGTTTGTAAAGAATTACGGATGGGTGAAAACAAAGGTAGATTTGCCCGCTTTGTGGAAAAAGAATGTTAGAGCAGCCCGTTACATTCCTTATCTAGTGGGAATCGCCAATCATATGTCCCCGGATTCAGAAACTACTGACTTTATTCACACCCGTATATCGTCATATGTGAGTTGGATCAAAAGTGTGTTATGATAAGGTACTACCTGAAACAAAGGATAATATTGTTGTGATGAGTAACAAATAAATTATCAATCCTCCTCTTACAGCTGGGATGTTTATTTAAAAAATTCCTACAAAAATTGCCGAAACGAAAAAGCTGATTTCCCTCACTTGACGTTCCATAGAGCAAATGTTTTACCATACGTAGGTTGATTGAATCTCGCAAAAACTGGCTCTACTTTCGATCACGATCGTGTAGATTTTAATGTTATGTCACACTTTTTTGACCAATCTTTTCACTCAACTGTTTTTTTACCTGCCTCTTCCCTCAAGTTCATTGCTTTCTGTTATGTTTAAGAAAAGAAACCGGTTTGTGTCTAGGCGTTTCAAAAAACCAGTTAGACAACTTTATTCAACCGATCCATACAGTCATCGATTGTGCTTTTTTGTTTTGTTTGTTTAACCATATTTTGCTGCAGCTTCACATTTAGCGTTCATTCGCTTCGCACTATTGTTCACCGGTTACAACGTTCAGTCATCGTCAGTGCTTCTTGGGTTGTGGCTGCATCTGAGTTAAGGTGTAGCCTCGAGTTCGCTTCTCTTACACGATAAATATACAATTTTAGCACACTGACGAACATGTGTGGTTCTAAGGTATTAGGAGTGCAATTGCTACTGGCAGTGTTATTATTATTTGTCCAATATTGTGAAACAGGTGAGTATAGAAAGCCGTTAAAAGGATATATAATATTTGAAGCGATGTTTTCAAACGATTCAAAGGACATTTGTTTTCCAGAGCGCCATTCCTGGGAAGATGTGGAACGTTTGATCATGCCAAACAAAAGACAATCGATAAACGGTTAGTAGTAATGCTTCAACTGTTAGTTAACCGCGTTATAATTAACTTACAACATTAGACTGTCATTTTCGTTCCTATAAGTATGCGCAACGACCAACAGTCGCTCCTGCGGCAGCGAATGGAAGGCCGACGTATTTGCGAGAGTTCGCTCATATGGCAGCGATTGGTTGGAGCCAACCGGATGGCGTAACGCTTTGGAACTGCGGTGGTTCGTTAATATGGGATAACTTCGTGCTCACAGCGGCCCATTGCGCTGCAGACTCCAAGCAAGTCCTCAGTTTCGTAATCTGTTTTACATATCGCGCCAAATTAGTAGGTCAGTATGAATTGTTTGTTTTAGTAATGAACAACCTGATGTAGCGCGCTTCGGCGACCTTAACCTGTACGACGATAGCGATAACGAATACGCACAGCAGCGAACAGTTGTTGAAGTCATCAGACATCCTGAGCACAAGTTTAGCAAACGATATCACGATATAGCTCTGATGCGTTTGGAAAAGAGTGTTAGGTGAGTCGATTATGGTAAAACAACTCATTTGGTGCACACTATAGGTTACTTTCCTTACAGATTCCACGATACTGTTGCTCCCGCATGCCTTTGGAATGGTGACGAGATTCGTTTCAAAACGATGGAAGCTACCGGTTGGGGAGATACTGGTTATGGTAAGAGAATGTATACAACACCATCGAAGGCATACCATTAACGTCTTACGTGTGAATCACCCGCAGCTGAGAAACGCTCGCCGATCCTGTTGAAGGTTGCCCTAAGCCTCGTTGATCCCAAGCGTTGTAGTCAGCATTATTTAGGAGTACGGGGATTGCGTGACGGTTTGCAGGAGACTCAAATGTGCGCAGGAGATATCAAAATGGACACCTGTCCGGTAAGTGTTTCATGCGTGGCTCAATTTACTTGAATCTAACTTTTAACGATATACTTAAGGGTGATTCGGGAGGGCCATTGCAAGTGAAGCTGCTGCATAACACACGTGTCACTCCGTTCGTGGTTGGAGTAACGTCCTTTGGAGCTGCCTGCGGTCAATCAGTTCCAGGAGTATACACAAGAGTGGCACCTTACATTCCTTGGATACAATCTACTCTAAATCAGCACGGAGAGAATGTAACAGGTGAGTTTAAAAAATCGGCAGGATGTGGATTACTTTACTTATAAGGAAGAACATTCTGTTTCAGAGAGAATGTTAGAGCCCCAAGCCTGTGCCTTACGGTACGTTCGTTACAGAGAATTCGAACCGGCTGTTATACTGGGTAAAAGGGGCTCATATGAAACGCTGGAGTTCAATAATGCCAATCTTCTGAAAGCTGACACGGTACACCATGTTACAATCCATTCGAATCAAGTATCTGCTGTTGAGTCTGAGCAATGTTATGGTGTCATCTTTGATGAGACTACCGTTGTGACTCTAGCTCAATGCACTTCAATCAATGGGTGAGTATGGTACGTAGACCTTGCTAAATTTTCAGTTAGATACATATTTTCAACTTTTCTACAGAACTTCACCGACACATATTCGCTATGAGGGTGACAAAATAAGTGCAGTTGCAGAAGTCTACAAGCATCCAAAATACGAGCAAAACTCTTCGTACAACAACATAGGAGTACTGAAGCTGAAAGATGCAGTTAAGTTCTCGGACACTTTTGTTCCAGTGTGCTTGTCGCTTGAAGAGGATTCTTCCATACAAAAACTGACTATTTCTGGCAAAGGATCGCTGGAACTGAATGATTTCAACCCCGATCCAACTGTTTCCTGTAAGTTCTTTTAGCGGTCATTATCAAACTGTTCGATCATTCTGGATCATGCTTCCTTTTATAAACGGTATCATCTATTTATCTACAGGGTCAAACACAACGGTCGATGTACATGCTACCGGCTACATACGCAATGTAACACACTGCCCAGTTTTGGATTCATTTAAATCTCATTTAGCGAAGGGATTAACTGAAGAGCATCTTTGTCTCGGGTCTGATCTCTTCCTGGTACCTGGCTCTTGCAAACAAATACTCGGTGGTCCGATACAGACTAAAATATATAACGAATATATTCGTTGGTATGAATTAACCTACGTGTACGCGCTAAGCCTATACGGCAAGGATTGCGGATACGGTGAATCGGCCGTAGGTGTCAAGATCGCTCATCATTCGAAATGGCTGGAGTCTATCTTGCTGCCGAAGGAGAAAGAAGGTGACAGAAATGCACCGTTTATTTTTGTGAATAGCGAGCTAGGGGAAGGAGATCTTTGCGAAGCGGACAGAAACGAAACAGATGGCATATGCGTTGCACACAAGATTTGTCCGAAGATGATCCACGAGTTCCAAATAGGTAGAAAGGTGCAATTTTGTCACACCGGATCCTTGGTGTGCTGTCCGCAAGAATTCGTTCGGAATGAGACGGATGCTGAATGGAGAGAATTAGATGAATGTGAATTTCGTAAAACTCACATCAAAGCTCGCAGTTTTAAAGAGAGTGTTGTGAGTAAAATGGTAACAAAATTTTATTTGCTTATTTCAAAGACATGTTTAATCTTTAATCTTTTCAGATTTCTTTTGTTTGGAATTCGGAAACGGAGGCAAAAACATGCATTGGAACGATCATCACCAGTCGTACGATTGTGGTAGCGGCTAACTGTGTGTTTGGCATGACCTCTCCTGCTGATGTAACAATCAATCAAGCTACGGGTGGTGAAAAAAAATCAACAGCTGTCGAGAGGATCATAATTCATCCTGAGTTTGATATGTCAACGAAACGTCACAACATAGCATTGCTAAAGATGAAGCATCTTACCGACGTATTGATGGAAGTCGAGCCGATTTGCCTATGGACAAACGCAACCCACACCCCGTTTTATTTGACTCAAGTGCTTTACAGTATGTTTTCCAATGTCCTCACTTTAGGTTTACAATTTTGTCAAATCAATGATTGAAGCTCTTTCCCTTTCCAGATGCAACACCTAATACTGCAAAAGAGGCTTTTCCTACAAATAGATCTGACGGTACGTTTTCCCGAATACTTTGGTTTTCAATCTACATGGGATCCTTTTTTTATTTCTTTAGGCTCAATCTTGATACCGGATACGGAGGGAATTCCTGAATACAGCAGCGACTGCTATGAGACGTTCGGTAGGATTATACAACCGTACGAGCTGTGCGTGTTTTTGGACGATTGGAGAGGAGATTTAACTGTGAATCTAGATGCACCAGTGCTTTGGAAAAAGGAAGAAGGTTCGAAACATTCTCCTTCTTATCTGATTGGAATCGCCAGTCACAAATCTCCGCGTGGTACCAGTCAATATCTTCACTCCCGTATATCGTCGTATGTAAGTTGGATCAGAAGCGTATTGTAGAGTGTCACAACTATATTGCAGCAATACAAAAAAAAGCATAATAAATACATGATTAATTGAAGCAGTACCAAACATGTTTGTAGATCGATTGTACAAAAACTATTAAACAAAGATAAAGGTAGTATTATGCGGAAGCAATGTGCCACTAAGACCAGGCAATGAAACAAGCTCAAATAGATAGGTTTTAAAGTGGTGATAAAGAATTGCTGTTTCTTAGTTGCAAATTAATAACATTCCAATCAATCAATCAGTTAGTCTTGTTAATTGTGAGTGTAAACTGATCCGATAGAAACTACTGATGTAGAAGATCAGTGACAGATAACGTTCAGTAGCTTACTGGAATTCCATGAGTGGTGTAGTCTTATGGGGCGTCTGTGGCTGATTTCGATGCTGTTTATTGCAATATTGATGAAAAATTTGCATGCAGGTATGTAAGACATATTCTATTCTATGTACACCCGTTTTGTTATATTTTTTTATAATTTGATTCTCATAGTAGAAGATGTGAGAAGGTTGATCGTACCCAACCAACAGGCATCCATCGATGGTAAGTGTTGGAGTTAATACTCTAACTCTAAACATTGAAACAAACCGCTCTGATTTTTGTTTTACCTTGATCGCCCTCACGCAAAGACTGCCACATTCGATACCATAGATATGCTTTGTCTTGGATAGAGGACATATCTTTTGGTAAACAGGTTCATTTGCGAGAGTTCGCACATATGGCAGCCATAGGGTGGAGCCAGAAAAATGGTACAACAGTATGGAACTGTGGAGGGTCTTTGATCTTGGAAAACTATATCCTCACAGCGGCCCATTGTGCGGCAGACGCCGAGTAAGTGTTTCATTCGTAAGTACAATGTATTGGATGAATTTTGCAGAATGTTTACATTTAGTAACACAGAGCCAGATGTGGCACGCTTTGGCGATCTTAATCTATTCAACGATGGGAATAATGAATACGCACAGCAGCGGAAGATTGTTGAGATTATAAGACATCCCGATCACAAGTTTAATGCAAGATATGACGATATCGCTCTGATGCGTGTGGAAAAGGGTGTCACGTAAGTGTGGTGCCTTTTTGTTTGCTCTACGGTCACTAGTTGAAACTCTTCTTGTAGTTTACATGATACTGTTGAGCCAGCATGCCTTTGGAATGAAGACGAGATCCGTTTCAAATCGCTGGAGGCCACCGGGTGGGTTGATACAGGATTTGGGAAGTAAACTAACAATACATATACTCATGAACGAGCATTTAGTGCACTAGAATTGAAATATCCACAGGTGAGAAAAGTTCACCGGTTCTGCTGAAGGTTTCTTTAAACTCGGTTGATCCTGCACGGTGTAACAACCATTTCTTGCATACCCGTGGATTCCAGAAGGGTTTGCATGCGAACCAACTTTGCGTAGGGGATGAGAAAATGGACACATGTCGAGTAAGTGTTTTGTCTGGACTCGATCAACCACATGGATGTTCGTACTAACGTGCAAGTGTAGGGTGATTCTGGAGGTCCACTGCAAGTGAAACTGCTGCACAACATCCGTGTCACTCCGTTTGTGGTTGGAGTAAACAAATAGTAGCTTGCAAAAATGGAAGAATAATGTTTTTTCCACGTTTGACTCGCAATAACTCCTTTTGCTTTTGAGAGAAACTGTGTATTTAAATTAGACTCTACTACCATTTCATTCTAGTTCAAAATAAACAGATAAATGATTGAACCGAATTAAACATGTTTATTGGTCGATTGTACAAAAGGCTATTGAACATAAACCTCAATGGTTGTCCGCATCCCGCATGTGCACCAATAAGATAGGGCTGGGATGGGAGGGTTTCGGAAGGGCAAAAATCTCCTTTTATAGACGTTGTGGCACGCGACAACCCCTTGAAGAGAGAAGCGAATGTCGTCGAGAGGCTTCCAGACACCCTTTCGATCGAGAGATCAAAGTTATCCTGCTCTCGACGATGGACTCAGGCGGAATACAATTGACATGGTTGCCCACCAATTGATTCACCCCCGTCTACTACCTCCTAAAAACCTTCCTGATGCACTAGCTGGGAGTTCTCAGCATTTCGGCACGGGTTAACGTCTCGGGTGGTTGCGCTGCGCCGGTTGTGCCTCAAAAAGCCGTTTGGCATTACCTCAATGGTTGATTTCCACAAGCAATGTGTCACTAACAGCAGGCAATCAAATATACTCAAACAAAAGATGTTCGATACGGTGATGCGGAGGGATTGTTTATTAGTTTCAAATTTATAACACGCCAATCATAAAACATAACCTTGTCTCGTTAAAGTTGTGTGCGAAATGATAAGAAAGTAACCATTGATGTATATAACCAGTGGCAGATCATGATCAGTAGTTAAACTGCATTCAGCGAGATAACTAGTCCTATGGAGCGTCTGGTGCTGTTTCTGCTGCTGTCCGTGATTTCATTTGAATTTATACGTTGCAGGTTTGTAAACATTTCCTAGTTTTTGTAAATCCTAACACCTTTAAATTATGGTAACACCATAGTCGCAGAGGATGACATGGAAAGGTTGATCGTGCCGAACCAACG
>KE525346.1:614516-889216 GCA_000441895.2 Anopheles sinensis
AAGTAAAAAACAATACATCATCTCCTGAATGACAAAATTGCGTATTCCAATCAATACTTCTACAGCCGAAAATCGTTCACCGGTCCTGATGAAGGTTTCTTTAAGTCCTGTCGATCCTGCACGGTGTGGCAATCATTTCTTGCATACTCGTGGACTGCGTGAAGGTCTACACTCGAACCAAATGTGTGCTGGTGATGAGAAAATGGACACCTGTCCGGTAAGTGCTCTGGTTGGTTTTAATTCACCAATTGAAACTTTCTAACAAAGACATATTTGAGGGTGATTCTGGTGGTCCACTACAAGTGAAGCTGCTGCACAACACACGTGTAACCCCGTTTGTGATCGGTGTAACCTCGTTTGGGGCTGCCTGCGGTCAATCGGTTCCCGGAGTATATACGAGAGTGACACCTTATATTCCCTGGATACGTTCGGTGCTTAATGATCGTGGAGTAAATGTGACGGGTAAGAATAACACTTTTACTGGATGCGGTTTGCTTGCATTTATCTGGAGATCTCTCTTTTGTAGAGCGAATGTTTCAACCATCTGCTTGTGCTTTACGGTACATGCGTTTTAGAGAATACGAACCAGCTGTAACATTCGATGGATTTAACGGGCAGGAATCGTTGGAGTTCGATAATGCTCAACTGTTGAAAGCTGCCTCGGTGCATCAAGTTTCAATCCACTGGAATGAAACATTTCCCACGCATGAATCGCAGTGTTATGGTATCATTTTTGATGAACGATGGGTCGTTACATTGGCACGATGCACTGAAATTGATGGGTTAGTATTAACTATAAATAATCATCAGATCATATGCGAAACAGTTTAACAATTCGTTTTTTATTTAAAAGGGTCCCTCCCTCGCACATCCGGTACGGAGGAAACAAAACAAATTCTGTAGCAGAATATTTCCGTCATCCAAGATATGAGACTAACTCACCGTACAACGAGATAGGACTGCTTAAGTTGAAAGAGCGCGTTACGTTCGGCGGTTCCTTCGTTCCAGCGTGCTTGTGGCATAAAGAGAGTACTGCTATATTCAAGATGGAAACCGCTGGCCGTGGCTTGAGGAATCTAATAGAACGAGATATTACCGCAATTGTCGGTGGTAAGTGCTCTTATGAATTTCGCACATTTGACACATTTTATTGAATTTCTGTTTCATATTATTACAGCAGCTAATGAAACGATCGATGTTCATGCTGTTGCATATGAGCGAAATGGCCCAAACTGTTCTTTATCACATGATTATACATCCCAATTAGAAAAAGGTTTAGCTGACGAGCACCTGTGTTTTGGGTCTGAACCGTTCTTGGTTCCTGGAACCTGTAATCAAACCCTCGGCGGACCAATACAGAGTGTAAGGTACTTCTGGGGTCGTATGCTACCTGATGTACACGCATTGAACCTTTTCGGCAGAGATTGTGGATACGGTGAATCAGCAGTTGGTGTTAAAATTGCTTATCACACAGAATGGATTGAGTCCATTTTACTACCGCAGAAAGATGTTCCGGACAACGATGAACCATTTATATTTCTAAACGAAGCGCTTGAAGAAGGTGATCGTTGTGTTGCTGGACGTGGAAGTGATGGTACATGCGTTGACGCTTCGTATTGTCCTAAGGTGTTGTATGAGTGGGAAGTAGGTGGACTGGTACAATTTTGTCAGACCGGATCATTGGTGTGCTGCCCAAATGGATTCGTTCGGAACGACACAAATGCAGAATGGAGGGAAATCGATGAATGTGTAAACAAATACAATACGTCAAAAGTTTCGTTTTCCAGAAAGCAACACCTGGTAAGTATATAACAACTATTCGTTTTCAGGATCGTAATAAATTCTCGAGTCATCAGGTTTCGATGATTTTCAATACGGAAGTGGGCGTAAAGTCTTGCGTCGGGACAATCGTCACGAGTCGAACGATAGTGGTAGCAGCCAACTGTGTTAATGGAATGAAAATCCCTGCAAATATATCCATCGAAGCATCTTCTGGCTCTGGATTCATACCAATTGCTGTGGAGACAGTGATCATTCATCATGAGTTCAATAACTCAACAAAACAACACAACATAGCGTTGATCAAAATGAAAGATCGGCTTGACGAGAAACTGGGTAAAGGTCCGGCTTGTCTATGGACAAACTCCACGCATACTCCATTCTACTTGACACAAACTCTACTCGGTATGTTCGATCGACAGTCATCGCAATGATATCAAAGAAGTAATAAATGAAGGATTGTTTTCTTTTCAGATACATCTGTTTCTAATCACACAGAAGCATTTCCAAGATACAGTACCGACTGTGAGCACACCTTCGGCAGGGTTCTACAGTCAAATGAACTTTGTGTGGATATGGAGCTTCGGAACGGAAAGTTGGTTGTAGATGAAGATATGCCAGCATTGTGGAGTAATAAGGTTGGTGAAGAAAGTTTCATTCCTTTTCTGGTTGGAATCGCCAGTCATAAGTCTGTAGATGATAGTAGCGTGTTTCTTCACACAAGAATATCGTCGTATGCTAGTTGGATTAAAAGCGTTTTGTGAAAAGTTGCAAACAAATGAAACCAAAAATATAAATATCGCATAAAATTCTGATAAAGCAAATACATACAGTTATTATTTGGTTCAATAAAATACATACAGTTAGTATGGGGTATCGTAAGGAGGAAGGAAGTGAAGATCAATATCGATGTACGAGACAAGAGGAATGTGGGAACGAAAACTAGAAATCGACAAGCTGTGGTCGAACAGATCACTTATGGCATTGAAGGCACATATGGCTCGAAGCCATGAGTCGTTCTAATGTTTGGTGTTAAAAGATTATTTGTTTTAGTGTTACTGCAAGTGTTTCTTATACTGGTACATTACAGCGAGTCGGGTAAAGGATTAATAGTAAATCTACCATATTATGCAGTAACGAATGTTTCAACGTAAGATATTTTTCTTTCGTTACTTTTGAAGAGAGCGACTTGACGGAAGATCCAGACAGTTTGATCGTGCCGAATCAAATTTTCGATACTAAAAGACATTCAATATACGGTGGGTATGATTGTATAGTTTGATGGCATACTAAATGGTAATTTATCTGGAATTTTAGATTGCCACATTCGTTTCCACAAGTATGCTTGGTTGGCGAAGTTGTATACAGCAGCTGCGAAAGGAAGACTGGCTTTCTTGCGCGAATTTGCTCACATGGCCGCTATAGGGTGGAGTCAACGGAATGGAACAATCAATTGGAATTGTGGTGGATCATTGATCTGGGAAAACGTTATCCTCACTGCGGCCCATTGCGCAGTAGACCTGTAGTGAGTGTTTAATATACTTACTAAGAAAACAATTAAAAAAACGTCTTTATTGTTTGTGTGTAGTAATAAACCTCCTGATGTGGCACGGTTCGGTGACTTGAATCTGATATACGATGGTGACAACGAGTACGCACAACAGAGGAAAATCGTTTCGATTACGAAGCATCCTGAACACACATTTAGGAAGAAATATCACGATATTGCACTGATGCGTTTGGAAAAGGCGGTCAAGTAAGATAAATAGAGTGTAGCTACGCTATTCTTGTTTCCCTAACACAACATCCCTTTACAGTTTGCATGATACCGTTGCTCCAGCATGTCTTTGGAACGATGATAAGATCCGTTTTAAATCCCTAGAAGCTACCGGTTGGGGTGCCACTAGTTATGGTAAGCGATTAAAATCGGAGGATCTTTCATATATTTGTAACTTACTGTCACAAAACCATTCGCAGTGGGCGTGCATTCTCCAGCCTTGTTGAAGGTTTCTTTGCGCCCAGTTGATGCTAACAAGTGCAGCCGTTATTATTTCAAACTACGTTCATTGGATGCCGGTTTGCACGCGAACCAATTGTGCGCCGGAGATGTTGAAATGGATACTTGTCCGGTAAGTAGTTCTCGACGGTCCGAATCGTTGTGCAGCTAAAGTTCGACCAACTCTCCATAAGGGTGACTCTGGAGGTCCACTGCAAGTTAAATTGCTGCACAACACCCGTATCACTCCATTTGTAGTAGGAGTGACGTCGTTCGGATCTTCCTGTGGTAAATCGGCTCCAGGAATCTACACCCGAGTCGCACCTTATCTTTCATGGATACAAACTTACTTAATACGTTTGGAGTGAATGTGACAGGTGCGTCTTATGTCCCTAGTTGATGTGATTTGATTTACATATCTGGAGATCATTCCGTTTCAGATACAATGTTTGAGCCTCAAGTTTGTGCCAAGCGATACATTGAATATAGAGAATTCGAACCAGCTGTTATTTATGGCAAATTTCTCGAGAATGAACTGCTGAAGTTCCAAGATGCACATTTGTTTGAAGCCGCTCGGGAACATAAAGTATCAATTCACTGGGATCCTGTAGATGTTACGGAACTGAGGCAGTGCTATGGTGTAGTTTTTGAAGACAACTTAGTCGTCACACTAGCACAATGCACTGCAATAAACGGGTAAGTTTAGGACATTTTGAATCGAACGCGCATGTAGCATACTATCGTTTCTTCCATACAGTAAACCTCCGACACATATTCGTTACGATGGAGACAAAATAAGTGAGGTCGCTGAATACTTCAGGCATCCAAAATATGACGAAAACACTCTGCACAACAATATCGGCATACTTAAGTTAAAGCATCCCGTTAAGTTCTCGGAAAAATTCGTTCCAGCTTGCTTGGACTTTAAAGAGGCTTCCCACAATGAAAAGCTGATTATATCTGGAAGAGGATCAAGGACATTGATTGAGCTTGATCCAGTTCCTGCACAGACTTGTAAGTAAATCGAATGTTATTTCTATATTGGTAACACATTTTTCTCAAATGTTTATTTTATAAAATTTTCTTATCGCATTCCCTGAAGTAACAAATAACACGGTGGATGTGCATGCTACTGGATCAAAATACGACATAACAAACTGCTCAGCTGCAAGTGCCTATACATCCCATGTTGGGAAAAGAATAACAGACGAGCATCTGTGTTTTGGTGCTGAGCTCTTTCTGGTACCAGGCACCTGCAATCAATCTCTTGGTAGTCCTATATATTACAAAATGGCTTCCTTGCATCGTTACATACACAACGTTTACGCACTGAATCTTTTCGGTGAGGACTGTGGGTACGGCTTGCCGGCCGTAGGAGTCAAGATCAGTCATCACACGAAATGGATTGAGTCCGTTTTACTTCCGAAAGAAGCCGGTAAGAAACAAATTTCTCCGATTGTATTTCTGCACAGTGAGCTAAAAGAAGGAGATCACTGTAAATTATGCATTGGAAGTCATGGCATGTGCGTTAATACCACGAATTGTCCGAGGATGATGCACGAGTTTCAGATAGGTGGACTGGTGCCATTTTGCCAGAACGGATCATTGGTGTGCTGTCCCCGAGAATTCATTCGCAACGAGACGAATCCAGAGTGGCAAGAAATAGACGAGTGTGAAAATCGACCGAAGGCGCGTCAATTTGGGTACTTGCCAATAGATAATATTGTGAGTGCTGTTACACTTGTTTGTTTTGTAGTTTGCTGTAATTGCGCAAATTTTTCTGTGACTAAGGTTTCCTTGATTTGGATTGCTGGAACAAGCAGAATGAACTGCACTGGTACATTCATCACCAATCGAACGATTGTGGTAGCAGCTAGCTGTGTCGATGGCGTGAGTTTCCAACTGTAGTCGTGGTTGATAAAAGGGATAATAGCATTTTAAAATCGATGGCTGTGGAGAGGATCACAGTTCATCCTAAGTTCAATAATGCAACGAAACAACACAACATTGCCTTGATAAAGACAAAAGATCAGCTGGATGCGTCTTGGAGGAAAGTTATTGCTTGTCTGTGGAAAAACACAACGCATACTCCCTTCTTTTTGTCACATATGCTGCTCAGTAAGTCCTAATGACGGTATCGGTAGTTAATGGATAAAGTATGGATTTTAATGTTTGATTCCATTTCCTACAGATACTACAACAACTGAATCTTCAAAATATGGTAATTCGTTCAATCTTAGAAGACTGATTGGCAGTGTCGATCATAACGAGACTTTCTTTCTTTTTCCTAGCATCCTTTGTAATCAATGATAGGGACGAAATATCGTTCGAAGAAGATTCGTCAG
The DNA here is from genome assembly GCA_000441895.2 of Anopheles sinensis. NCBI lineage: Eukaryota > Metazoa > Arthropoda > Insecta > Diptera > Culicidae > Anopheles > Anopheles sinensis. Next base: position 620,637 of record KE525346.1, read on the forward strand.
AAATAGAAGCGTTCGAAGAAGATTCGTCAGAAGAAGAAGCTTTAGATGAAGGAGAGATGGAGGACGAAAGTTCGGAGTGTGAGTTTTCTAGCTCAGGCTTGTGAAATGACAACTTGACGTGGTTATTAATGATAGCTTTTTTAGATTACATGGACTATTCTCTGCGGGTTGCATCGGAAAGTATTGACTGTAGGTATTTTAAACCTTATTGATGATATAATTTTACTTCATGCTATGTTATGATGTTTTTGTTTTGAAGATACAACAGAGCCAGAGGATGAGATGCCGTTCTCAAGTAATAAAACTAAATGTACGTTTTTTCATACCCTCGATACGAATATGGATGCAAATGATAGTAATGGAAGGCTTTAATTCGCAGATAAAACAGCTGTGCGGATTATGTCTGGCTATGTAGTTTACAATACCGACTGCGAGACAGCTTTCGGAAGAAAACTGAAACCGAATGAGCTTTGCGTGTCTGCGGATGATGGACATAGGTTTATAAATGCACCAGCGTTATGGAAAGGACTAACTGATGAAAAAGCCTCTACTTCTTATCTGGTAGGAATCGTTAGCCAGATTTCCCCAAACCAGCACCAATCATCATCTGAAAGGCTTCTTCTTCACACCCGAATCTCATCCTATGTTAGTTGGATCAAAAGTGTGTTGTGATTACTCTGCATACGAGTACATTGCAAACGGTAAGAAAATATGTATATTCAGATAAACAAAAAATGTTTGTAGCATTTGATATAAGTAATCGATTTGAATGGCATAAATTTGCTATGGTGGAATAGAAATAAATAAAAATATGTAAATTGTTTTCTGTTCAATGAAGTTCGAAAATCGAATAACCAGCATTGCTGATCAATTGTTGCACAAATCTTGATATTTAGGAGTCCAATAATATGAGGTGAAATTATCGAGTTAAAAACAATATTTGTTGATTTTAAACAAAAAAATTTCCCAAACACTGCACTCAATTTCCAGTTAATCTTGTTGCGATGAATGCTAATGAATTAAATTGATAGTGGCATTTCATCAACTGATTTTATTTTGTAAAAATCTCTTCTTCGGTCATTTTTGTGATGAATACTACGTGTTTGACGAGCCGGAAAAGAAGCTTCCATGAATCGAAACTTCTGTTGATTTAGTTTGTTTTTTGCACCGATGTTGCTGATGGACCTATAAAAGAGACAAGTAATGCTTTGGATGACTGTTATTGTAGGTGTTACTATTAGCTTGTGATGATCGTCTTTGTAAAAGACTTTTAGTGCAGTGAAAAAGTGAAACTTATACTTCTGATGATGTATTCAAATCATATCAACTAATGATGTTTGTTTTTCCAGAATACTTTTTACAGATACTTTGACGATACCAAACGAAAAAAATAATCAATTCATGAATGTTCCTCTTGGCAGTTGAAAGTATAGAAATATAGTTGAAATTATAGATTGTCCTTTTAATTTTCGTACGAATGTTATACAGAAATCACGGAAAACTTATCATCGAGCAACGAATGGGTGAACCACTTACTTGCAAGAGTTTGCTATTGTAGCAATAGAATGGAGGTATCTTTTCATTCTTATAAGAGGAATACAGGAATTTGTTAAAATTTATGAAAAGGAGAGCAACTTTTCGTTCAAATTATCAATGTATGTGCTTGAAATTCTCGATACGCGTGACTATTTTGGTTTGAGCGTGTTATCTTAAAAAATTTCAGCGAATATAAACAGCTATTTATACATAAAAAAAACTCTGGTTATTTTATTTTCTCTTCGGAATTCAGAACCAGAGACACGTTTGCTCACATTCATGGTCGAATGCTACTCGATTGGCATAGGCATCCCCACATATCCCTCCATTTCTCAATAACCGGCTGCCGTGTTGATGTTGTTCTTCATTTATTATTTAATTTTGCCTTTCCAGTTTCATCAATGCACCAGCCTGAGTTTCCGGTTGTCGAACAAGATATACATATTTTAAACCCATAATGTGTTTACCTACGACCATTGAGCCCCCACTCGGTTATATGATCAGGTTTCTGGTTTGAGGAATACCGTGAAATAGTAGAACTGGTTTGACGATTTCGGCACGTGGCTTGTGCGCAGTTCGATTGGTTAGCGTCCACGGCTCGCGCAGACTTAGCTTCAGTTCGGTTAAAACCGTTAAGATGGTGCGTCTCGTAACGTTAGTGAGTGTGCTGTTGGCCTTCAGTGGAGGTAATTTCAGATACCTTGTATGATTTGGGCTACATATTCAAGACGTACAGATTAGAAAGGAACACTTGTTTATTTATTCTAGCATTCGCCGATTTGCCTGGTCTGCGAACTCCAGAACAGGGCCTTCTTCATGCAGCATTGAAACCGAACGAACGCGAATCGTTGGATGGTGCGTGAGTTGAAGAGATCGTCACTTCCGCATAAGGATGATCGGATTGCCTTAACATTCTTTAGATTGCCATCTGCGCTATTACCATTTGGGGAGCGGAGGTGATGTCGCTCCCGCCGCCGGAAGACCTGCGTACTTGCGAGAATTCGCACATATCGGAGCGATCGGATGGACGCAGCCGGACGGAACCATCAAGTGGAGTTGTGGTTGATCACTGATATGGGAAAATTTCGTACTGACTGCCGCTCACTGTGTCGCCGATGAAGAGTAAGATATGATTCAGCTGACCAAATCAATCGATAAAACCTTTGAGAGAAGAATTTTAAATTGTTATTCCTTGTTTCAGCAATAAACCGCCAACGGATGTTCGCTTTGGTGATCTTGACTTGTACAACGATACAGATGATTCGTTTGCTCAACAATATAACATCGTGGAGATCATACGCCACCCGGAGCACCGATTTAGTGCCAAGTACCATGACATTGCTTTGATCAAGTTGGAGAAAAACGTGATGTGAGTCGATCGATCACCTGAGCTTGCAAATCTCTGCATATGCCTATTAATTATCGATGGTTGGTTTTGCAGATTGAATGATACCGTTGCTCCAGCGTGTCTCTGGGACGAAGAGGAGATTCGTTTTAATTCATTCGAGTCTGCAGGCTGGGGTGCCACCGGTGTTGGTAGGAATGTCTGAGAGAAATGATCAATGCAGAGTAGAAAAAAAGCCTTTTTGTCTCTTTTTAGGACAATCTCAAACACCGATTTTGCTTAAAGTTACACTGCAACCGATTGAGAAGAGCAAATGCGACCAGACTTACCGTGTTGGTGATCGCGGTTTAAAGCAGGGCCTCCAGGATTATCAGCTGTGTGCGGGTGATGCACAGATGGACACTTGCCCGGTTGGTTAGAATCATTTAGTTAACGTTACGAAGAATATGTGAGACAGCTGACCATTTTAGGGTGACTCCGGAGGTCCACTACAAGTTAAACTGCTGCATAACGCCAAAATGACTCCGTTCGTTGTAGCGGTAACATCTTTCGGATCATTTTGTGGCCAGTCCGCTCCCGGGGTTTACACAAAGGTGGCTCCGTACATCCCTTGGATACGCTCTGTTTTAGAGAAGCACGGCGAAGATGCTCCTGGTGGGTGAAGAAAAGATAAAATTAGTTATTCGAGGGATAATGTAAGTGTCAAAGTTTAAATATCTTCTTCCGTTTGCAGAGTGGAAATTTAGACCTTATGCCTGCGCCGTGCGATACGTCAAGCTGAGAGAGTTTGAACCGGATATAGTAGCATCGAAATCCAACACTACCGAGTCCCTGGACTTTAGAGGTGTACATATCGACATGGAAGATATTCCTTCAACCGTGGCGATACGTTGGGACGACGAAAATAGCACTTTGGACAACTGTTATGGCGTGTTGATCGATGAAGATACCGTCATTACTTTGGCACAATGTGCTTCTTTGAATGGGTGAATTAGTGACATTAAAACACGTAGAATGCAAACATGTTTAATTTGGTCATGTTTGTTTCTTGTAGGAAACCTCCGAACCATGTGGAAGTGCTTGACATTCTTAAAAGAGATATTGAACGCGTCCAGGTGCATCCACAGTATGCCGGTGGATCGGTGTACAATAACATAGCCGTGATCAGGCTCAAGGAGCCATTCATTTTCGATGAACTGTTTCAGCCCTCCTGCCCATGGTATTTTGCGAACATACCTAACGATCAGTTTGAAGTTACAGGAAGAGGTCGGACGGATCTTAACCAAATTCCCTTGGATGACTCCATCGTGATAGGGATCGGTGCGAACTCTTCTCATGTAAATGCTGAACAACAATTTATAGCTGCTGCATATTTTCTAACTTTCAGATTCAAAATTAACCAATTTGCTTTCAAGGACAAGTCAACGTACCGCTGATAATTGTACATTACCGAAGGAATATAAACTCCTCCTGACAAACGGATTGGCAGATGAACATCTTTGCTTCGGCAACGATCTGTTCCTGGTGCCGGAAGCTTGCGAACAGTTGCTTGGAGGTGCTGTTCACCGTAAAGTGTTCCGTCTTTCCAAGTACTTCAACCACGTGTATGCGCTCAATCTGCTCGGAAGGGACTGTGGTTACGGGCAGGCGGCATTAGGGGTGAAGCTTGGTAGTCACACCGAGTGGTTGAGTAAGATCCTACTTACACATCGACGGCAGCACATTGGTGCGGTGCAATTTTTCAATACGGATCTGGAGCTCCACGACCATTGCAAGCTGCCGGATGGAGAGTTGGGAATGTGCACTGACGCACGGAGATGTCCGAAGGTGCAGTATGATTTTTCTATCCAGAGGCAGGTGATGCTCTGTGCCAACGGAACGATCGTGTGTTGCCCATTCCACCATGTGCTCAATGCAACCGAGGGCGCTGGAAGTGAGTTCGATGAATGTCCATCTCGGTATAAATCTGTTCACAAGGAGGGTATCTTCAATCCATATGGAGAGCTGGACTACGACGAACAGTTTCCACAAGTCGCACACACAAGAAATCTCCAGCCAATATCTCACTTCCGCTCATTTTGATTAGGTCATGATTGCTTGGAAAACCCAAAATGGATCGTTCGATTTTTGTATGGGAACGCTGATCACGCAAAGTGCGGCACTGTCTACCGCAAATTACCTGTCGCGGATCGATTCCGACAGGGTTGTGGTGAAGCTAGGTTGGGAAAAAACGGCCCCAACGCTGTGGGTGAGCAAGATCACATTCCATCCCCGGTTCGAAGCAAGCACTCTGCGTAACGACATTGCTATTGTGAGGATAGCCGGTACCGTCGATCCGAAGAGTGGAAAGATACCGGCATGTCTGTGGCAGAATCAAACGCACACCCCGTTCCATCTGAGGCAATTTGTGTTGACAGGTATTTTTTTAAAGCGGCACAAGGGTTACCCGATATTGTTTCTCCTTGCTTGTTTCCACAGACCTACAATATCTGAACAGCTATCCAAAGTACAACAAAGACTGCGAAGTGTTTGGTCACTACGGTAACCGAAGCCTGGAGGCAACGCAGCTCTGTGCGGACCTGGAGGTCACCGGTTATCCGATCAAATCCGGAGAGCCTTCGTTCTGGCAGCAACGGCTGGACGATAGTGGAACGGTGGTCCACTTTCTCGTTGGCATCGTGAGCTACGTTTACCCGGCGATGACCGTTCAGACGCGTGTCGAATCTTATGTCGATTGGATCAAGAGTCAGATGTAGAGGGCAGCTGTGCGCGAAAAAACACAAAAAGGAAATGTATTTAACCATTTGTATTCGAACAAAAACTAACGAAGACATGTTTATCAATGCGTAACACTCATTGGTCCACATTCGATGGCGGAAGTTTTTCGAATCTGCGGCAGACATATTGACAAAAAATAAATTCTCATCATGTACATCCAAGCATTAACAAAGAACAAATGTATGCTCGATAAAGTTTGCTATGTAATTCACGTTGCATAACGAGAAGTTACACAAAAGGTTAAGTTTTCCCTCACAGTAACATAACAAACTAAGCGCCAAGAGTGTGGGAAAAATCTGGGAAAAAGATATTGAAATCATCCTCTGTTTGAAGCCGGCCCGGATGTTGTTTTTTGGATGTGTTGGTTCATCGTTTCCCGAAGGCAGAAGGCTCTCAGCTTCCGGTGTGCGCCACTTGGTTTTTCTTTTTGCATTCGTGCCGACGCTCATTCACCACCCGCTCGAAGCTAATTGTTTTCTCAGAGTTTTTTATGCTTCTAGAGATTGCCATTCGTTTGCTTTGTTTGCCTGGTTGCGCCCCGAGGCGCGTGGGACCGCCCTTTGCGGGGTCATAAAAATGATGGTGAAGCGATAAAAAGGGAGTTGCAAATTGTTTAATTAATTTCCATTAATGGATAAATAAATAGAAGGCAAAATAAATGCTGCACAATCTGATCGTGTTCGGTTGGAATTCGAAATAGTGAGTCGGGGATCGGATATTGCGATCCAGCAGAAAACCACTGCTGAAAAGATTTTTATTGCCGTTGGATTGGGATCTCGGCCGCACGAAGGATGTAAGTGTAGAAGTTAACATTAATGACAATCGTTTCTGCAGCGCATTTGTGTCTCTTGCCTCAAGCCCTATGGAGGGAAGAAAACAATGTACATGATTAAAACATAATTTTTCCATTTTCCTCTTTATTAGAAAAACTTTCGAGCTGCTGTGCTTTCTTTGGTATCCCCATCCTTCACGTCTTTCATTCGCCTCGACGTTCCATAATGCGATTACGAGTCCAGCATTGCCCTGGCCAGCCCAGCGTTGTCGGTGAAATCCCGGCAGTATCTTTCGAACAGATGTGTCGTCAACAAAAGTCATCGCGCTGAAAGAGCCTCAGCTGTTTGCTGCGGCGAAGATCGTTAGCGCTGGGACCAACCATCGTTCCTTCCTTCCTTCCTTCGTGTGGGACGGCCAGCCCTATCGGCTTGCGGTACTTCCGCAGGAGGATAAACGCCAACTCCAGTGTGTGCCAGCTAGAGCGCAGCGTGCTCGTAGCGGAAATTAATGCCACCGGGCGCGCACCAAACTTAACTTCGGGTAAACGATGAACGCGTTGCAATCAGGGTGGGATCGGGGTGGTGGAACCGAGAGAGCTTGACTCCACGTGGCCAAACGGGAAATTTATTCCACTACCCGGAGGCCTTGCACAAACCGTCGGTTCTGGAAGGCGACCCTGGGACGGAAGGAAAGTTGGCTTCCCTCCGGTGGATGATGGCTGATGAACGCGTCTGGTGTTGAGGGCGGGAAGGAGCTAGCCGGCCGGACGGTGTCTTCCGAGGGCCGGAAGAAAATTAGATAAAACAACAATCTCCTGCCGCACGAGTAGGCTCTTTACTTTGCGTGGGCGCCCTTCGCACTGCTCGGCGGCACATGTCACGCTAGGCGACAGTTGTTCCATCGTCCAGAACTAGGGCGGCTGGTGAAGCTTGAAATGTTTATGGTACACGGAATGAAGTTGATTCAACATGAATAGTGATTTGAACTAAATAACGTAGTAGGTTTTATTGGCTTCTTTGTCGGCGAAAGTGTTGCAACTCTAGGGCTAGCGAAAATTATGAGAAAAGAAAGCCAAGAAATGATTATAACATCTTCTATTTTTGCTTGCCCATTTTCTACATTAATTTTTACTTATCATGAAACTCCTTTTGCAAGGAAATAATTTCACTAGTTTTTTGCCAAAAACAGATAATTAAATTGCTAAATTGCTAGAATTGGCTGTGGGGCTTAGAATCTGTAGTATTGGCTTCTGAAAAGGCCTGCTTCCTGTCTCCAGCGATGGTTTAAGAAAGCCTTACACAATATCTAGGAGTTTTATGTTGTGCTATTAACTCAATTGATTTAGCTAGTTTAGTTTAGTTAGAAGAGCGAGAAGAAAATCTAGAAGAGAAACGCATGTTATAAACTGGATTTAGGTTTAAAGAATATTGTAAAATTTTGAAATTATTTGAAAAAATACTTAAATGAATCGTGGAGATCACGACATATTGTTATTATAATTTACATTATTTTAGCTCGCAAAGACTCGAACAATATAGTAATATTCACAAAAAAATGGATTCATTCGTTAGAAAAATAATATTTTTAGATGTATTGGAAATATTGACATTGTTTTATTGTTCATTTCAAGTATTTCTTACGTGTTGTATCAAGAAATGAATATAATTTGCAACATATTGTGAGACGTTAAAGGTATCTGTTACTTTCGTGACGCTAATTTTAACTCACGATTAAATGGATACTTGTTCCATTAACTTATCAACCCAAACCCTGGGAGTGAAATTCAACAGAGCCAATCGGAGAAGGCATATGGAAGAGGGAAGGAGCTCGGCGGGAGGGGTAAAATTTTCGCAAGCCTGCTGAGTTGGCACATTTATCAGTCGCACTCGAACACATCGAACATTTCCATGATAATTCAATATCTTCCGCTGATTGCCGTGGCGGCGTAAACGCTCCGTGTGCGGGTGTGTGCGAGTACGGGTTTTCCATTTCCATTTGGTGGGGCCTATTTCACTCGAATCCCACCGTTAAACCATCGTGGTGTTGAATTTTTGACGGATTCAGCCAGTTCCGGCGTGCCGCTCGTTTCCGCTGCGATTTGGGAACCCGCATCCGGATGTCACCCGAGTTTTCTTTGCAGTGGGCTAGGAATTGTTTCCGGGAAAGCGTACTCCTATTCTAATGCTTCCCTTCCGATAGGGAGAAAGTGTGTCGCATGCGGAGAAGCAATTGCGGCCGTGGAGACGCACGTGCATGTAAGTGTTCTGTTGTTGAGTAATATTGTGACAAATTTAAGCCAATCACAAACACACACGCGTAAACTTGGTTTGGTTGTAGATGCGAATAAAAAGGGGTATAAATTGTTTCCAAAAATGGCTACATACTTCCTCCTCCGCTGGCGAAAGCGTGTAACTTTTTGCAGACTTAATTAGACCGGTTTTCTTTGGTGGTTCCAAGCTGGAACGTGAGAGATAAATATTTAAAATTCACAACAAAGCACACATCAGCAAAATACAAAGAGAAGCCAAGAACGCACACCTACGCTTCGAGAAAACTTTAGACCTAGACAGCTTGGTACAAATTCATCGTGGTGAAAAGCGTTCGCAGCGGACGATATCATTATTTTGCACAATGATTATCCAATTTTTACGAGAAAAAAAACACATTAAATTACGAGAATTTCGCTTGTTGTTTCAACTTGCGTAAGCAAACGAGGTACTGGAAAGGACACCGGCAACACCCCCTTACAGCACTTCATCGTCGGTACCGAAAATTGTCGCCTGACGGCTTGTTTAACCAACGGATTACTCGTCAACTCGCCACTCTCAATCGCGTCCGCGCAATCCTCGCCCGGCTTTATCAACTGACCACACTTCACATTTCACGCGTATCATCGTATATCTTGTCGTTTGCGATCGGTTTCCGGGTAAATATTTGCACAGCAATCGATCCCGTCGTCGAAGTCCACCGTCACCGCGGCGGAAATCCGGCCACTTTTGCCCCCTCCTGACAACCCGATTTTCCCAACGGTAACAAAGGAAGAACGGACGACTGCAACGTGACGATTCCGTATCGTTACCCTCCGTCTGCCATGCGAGCTCCATTTTTGCCGCGTGATGCGGGTGCAGAATTAATAAGTGAGCTGGAAGTTTTGCGGCGTTTGCCATCGTTTGGCGTTTTTTCATTGTTCGCTGGAATCAGTTTGGTATATTTTCTTTATGTAATTTAAATACACACCCACGCTGGGGGAAATATCATTTTATGCACCATGTGAGCACGAAATTTACGTTGGAAAGAAAAACGTGATTCTGATGAGGAATGGTCGTTTACGGTTAGTCTGTTTAACAATGAAATTAATTTCAACGATAAATTTTAAACTTTCAACAGACATTTTCTTATCGAATTATTTTATAAAATGGAAATACATATCTCAATGCCAGAGATTATCTTACAATTGAATGCACTCGTATATTGTTGCTGCACCAACGATGTGCTCGAGACGCACGTAGATTGCGGCTCATAAACCGAACCAAATGTGAACCTTTCGGAATCAAGCGCAATCATGAAATAAACTCATAAAACGAAAAGGACACGATGCATTCTATGGTGGAAGTCGCAGTGTGGTAGAGGTCGCGATTACTTTGTTTCGAACAGTCACGGGCGGACTCTGCTGACCGGACAGCATGGAAAACACTTAAGGTGTTTTCCCGAATACACGGTACCAGGCGTTGGGAAGCATCGGGCCTTACCTTGGGTAGGGGGACTCCGATGTTCCATGAGAAGTCAACTGAACACAAGGTTTACTATTGAACATCTCCGATGAACTGTGTTCTGTCCAATTCTCGGTACTTTATTTATATCAAAGTTTTGGGTGTTGTGAAAACGAGTTGACTCGACAAGTTGACGTCAACTTCTGTTTTGATTGGTTATTGGGAAATCAGGTGGTCTTTAACGTCCGGGTTGTCTACGCTGCACTTTGAGTGCGTTTACCTTTTGTTTACCAAGTCGCTTGTTGGTAAGCCTGCGTATGCTGACCTAATTAGATGACGCCTGTTGTTTATGCCATTTGTTGGCGTGATTCTATCACAATTCGAAACGAGATGTTTAGGCATGCGTGGAACGATACCGGTTCCACGCATGAAGCGAACGCATAAAGTACACATAAACAATCTCTGCGCAAAGAGGAATAGGATAACGTGTCCTATTCAAATAAGGAAAACGCGGAGTTGCATCTAAATATGGACATGTGGCAACACATGTTCGATGCGTGGGAGTTAGCCATCCCTCGCACACCTCCAAACCTATGTATACATAGCTCCATACCAAGAAGAAATTCTGGTATACAAGGAGAAGATTTTTATAGAATAAACTAGTGTTTAGTTGAAATTCAAAGCGTCAACCTCTGTGTTAATTTAACTTCGCACTCCCTGGTATTCTGCCACCAATCCAAAAGATCGAAACGATCAGCTTTCCCCACCTAAAGCATAGGCCTCCATCATACGCATGAGGCAACTAGCTTGGTGGTAATGGAAAGCCAGATATTTCGACAATTATTGCCCCCGGCAGCTACCAGGATCCTTATCCAAATTAAATCCGTTGCACACGGGTAATCAAAACAGGACGTCTTCCTTCGCGGGACCCACTTGGTTATACGTGCCATAACATATATAGTAAAGTGATTGTTAAACAATCTTCAATTATAAACTGTACAAAAACAGTCCAACTTCACCTAAGATCAATACAAAATGCAAAGATTAAATTAATTTCCTGAACTAAAGTAGCTGAATCTGAAAGCTTCCAGCCGTCGAGTGTCACCTGGCGTCGAGCTCCAAAGGCTTTCGTGCGAGCTTGAAGCAATAAACCGGTGCCCGGTAAATCAATACGGCGTGATTAGTGTTAATTGTAGCAACATTCACGGCGGGCCAATCTCTAAAGCGCACCGATCATACAACATCCTGCCAGGACGACCAGGTGGATTGCGTTTGAATAATTGATCGCAATCGAACAATCGAAGGCTCGCACGGCAGCGGAAATCGTCAGCATCATCATCATCGTCAGCGCCTTCATAGGAATCGTGGAGTGTTCTGGAGGCAGGCGTCTCGGTGGGAGACTGCTTAATTATATGATGGCAATCCTTTCGCTGCCGGTGTGGGTGTGCGTTCGGAAGGGTGGAATAATAATTTTGCCACATTGCCTTCACCTGGCCGGGTTGATGGTGGCGTTGACTCTAGTTGACCCGCTGGGAAAATCAAACCGGCGCTTTATCAGCACCGGATAATAGAAGGGAGTGTGGTGGTCCGGTCACTCCAGGAGCCCCGACTCCGATCTTCTCTGCGGACTTGAGTGTAAACGGATGCAGCATCGGAGTGTAAACGGTGGGCGTCCTTCACATGATGGCACACCAATTGACATTCGAACTTGGGACCATTCTGCAACGCGCTGGCACAACCCCACTGAGCAGTCAGTGAGCTGTTTTGTCATTCACCACATCCTCCGACCCTCCGGCCTCCTCCCGACGAAGCGGGGAACGTCCTTTGGTGCCATCAAACGCAGTGTTTGTCTTCTGGACCGACGCTACAACATAACTCCACTCGTAGCGTGTCGCTGATGATTACTGCCTCGCAAACGACCGAGATCTAAACCGTCCCATTCTTCCACCTTCCCACACACACACACACTTAAACAGCAAACCCACCGGTCGGACGCCCCGATGTCAGTCGCTTTTATGGCCTCCGGGGCCTTCCGTCACGGACACATTCGGTTCCATCTCGGGACGGAAGATGCACGATGGGTGACGTTAGTGAGCGTAACGTGACCGAGCCCCGGGTCGAAGGGCGATCGAGTGATCCTGACGATGATTGCTGTCGTCGTCGTCGTCGTCTCCATCGTTGTCGTTTGGCAAACCGTCGGCGTAAACTACTTATTACAACTTTTGTTTCTGTTGCGTTCTGTACCAAACCGCGCTTCCGCTGCTCGACTGTTCCCGGGGTCGTAAAAGTATCGGAGTCACAAAAAGCAAACACACACAGAGGCCGTGAAACCGTGCGATGGCGTTGGTATCGTAAAAAAACCCGGAGTTCCGGGTGTTCATGGGCACGATGGGAGGACACACTTTTGGACTTAACTTGTGGCATGCAGGCGAAGAAGTGATCCGTCGCGACTACGATTTCTCTTTTGCTGTAGCGAAAGTTTGTGTCATGCAAAACATGCAATCAAGAGGGAAAAGTTGAACCGCAACGATGTTTAACGTAAATAAACATGCAGTTCAGTGAATATTGTTTATTTGCTATAATTCAACGCAAAGGTTGTTGTGAACAAGTCAGTTTGTTATAATATTTTGTCAAAGAAATACTTAAGATTTGAGCATTAAGACTTTGGTAAAATTGAAACATTCTGTTGGCACTAAACGCCAAGCATTAAAAATGAAAATAAAATGTTTTATTTGGGCTACAAGTTCGTTTCCCGACTATGATCCTATAATTCAGAAAATCTATCGAATAACAAGGGTTAAGTTTTTGGCGATATTTCTTATACGTATGGCTCTTGAAATTATTTCAACATCATTCAACACACATTTTACTATTTACTGTCTTCTTCCGGCAATACTTTTTAATCTATAAATTGTTAAATAAAGATTTAAAATAATTTTACAATATTTGTTTTTCTCTTCAGTTTACTCGGTGCTGAAATTGAGAAGCTCCGGAACGCGATCAAACCGTGTGTTGCGTGTGTGATAAAGAAAATGTGGTCCTGATTTTCCTCGCGAACTGCATCGCATTCAGTGGCGCCTTCCGTTTCGGTGTTTTCCATCCTCTCCAATGAGAGCTCCTCCGTTCAAAGACCACTACAACTTCCCATCGTTGACTCACCGAGACACACAGTCGATGGGAGAAGGCAGGACAGACTTTTTTTTCCTCCAAATTCGTGCTTTGGAGTAAAAAGGAACGAAGCAAACCAGAAAACTTTCGTCCCGATCATCATCATCAACGTCGTCGTTGCGGTACGTACCGTCCGCATGAGGCTTTCCACTTCTGTCCACCCTTAGAAGGGTGAGTGGGGGGTGGTTGAGTGGCCAGCGAAGGGGTACACAAACCCGTCATCCTCCGGTCCCAAACGGTTCGACTGCCATCGTCCTTTCGATTCTTCCATTTGATATATCCTCCACTCTGCATACGTGAGGAGTCTTCAACTTAAACTGCTCACATAAATAAAAACAAGTCGAGAGAAATAAATAAATAGCAACGGGTTGCGGGTTGTGGGTTTTGGTAGGTGAAAAGGAGGGGTGTGTACGCGTTTCAACTTCTACTCCCCGTTTTCCCTTGCTTGTGTCCCTGGCAGAACTTTAACTTGCAAGTTGTGTAGAGCGCTTTCCATTTACAAAAAAAAAGGGAACACAATAAAAGAATCGCTCTGGACGATGGTTCATTTATGTTTCTTCTCTGCACTTGACCCCGTTTTTTTCTTTTCCTTTTTTTCCCTGTTTGCCTCTTTCCCCCTGTTCTATTTTGTGTTCAGTTTGCAATGTGTATTTACAAAACGAAACCGGGTGTTTCGGATCCACTGCAACGTGCAACATCTTGTTTATTGCATGGCTGTTCCGTGCCGCGTTTCGTGCAGTTCCGCTTCGAATGAACGTACAAGGACACGTGGGCGAGTGTGTACGGCTTTGTTTACAGCCATGTGTGGGTCGATGTTATCGTTTTGTGAATGGCCGATGAAATTCACAGCGAGTCGGCTCCAATCCGCCTCGTGGTAAATTCAGCAACGACACGAAGAAAGCGAACAAATATTCGCAAAAGCAAACGCCACATCCATCCATGATGAATGTCGACGAGAATGTTGTAGGGATTGTGTCATGTGACCGAGGATTGGAGGGTGGTTCCCGCCATACCCATATAATCCGCCTGCCTGCGTTTCGGAAAGACTATCGCGCACAGATAAATAAAGCCAAAGTCCAGTGGGAGAAGCTTGGTGTGTTATTTTTCCCACCCAACCCCGTTACCCGGTTGAGGAAAATGTACACAGGGGAGAGTCCTTTTCATTTTGCAGTGCTTCCGTGCACGCGGCACGGAAAACTCATAACGTGTCGGCTATGGTTAAGCACTGGCATAAAAGACGGTGGCTTTGCAGGACTGGGCTCGTGGTTGGGCGTTCCGGAGGAGGCGGATAACGTCGAGCCATTGCATCGGAACGCGCCCGGATCCAGAAACAGCAGCACCAGCTGAACCGCAGGTGGAGGTCAGAGATCAAAACTCACCCCGGGAGGCGCCATGCCGTAGTGGGTGGAGCTGCCGCTGCTGCTCGTTTAATGCTGGTGTTGAACAAAGTTTACATCCCCACTCGGCTCGCACCCGTTTCTCGTGGGAAAAAAGTTATCGCCAGCGGGAAAACAGTGTTCGCGAAAAGCGAAAGGACGAGGAGGCTGTGCCGCATCCTATAATCTATTGGATGATAGTGTTTCGCGTTGCCCACTGATGGCATTATGATGTAGTTTGTGTATCAGCGCATTTGTGCGGGCTAGGGCATATCCGCGCGCAGCGTGACTTCGGGTTTGATGATGATCGTTTCCTTTCGCACCGGAAGTCCCGGGCGGGTATGGAAACCGGGTGGGTGCGTACCGCTTAATAATGTTGTTTGCTAGTTTTCCTTCTCGTTTTTTCCTCTTTCTGGTGACACTATCGCTAATTTTATGCCATTACTCTGCACGGCGCGACAAGAGAAGTTCGTTTGGAAAGCCAACGCGCGCGCGGTAGGTGGGCTAATAAATAGATTCGGAAAAGATAGTTGGTCGTTTTTCGCTAACAATGGCCGACAGCGATGGCGGTGGGGTGCGTTGGTTTTCCTCGGAAAGGACGGATCTTATTAGTTATAACAATATATTGCGCTTCGATTACGAGCGACGGAGAGTCTTTTGTAATATGTTCGTTCGAGGAAATCTACGAACAGTTGATGATGTTATGAGGAAAATGTGTGATAGGATCTTTTGAGAGGGTACTCTAGCGATCGTAAGCAATTTTCCAATAAACCACAATGTATAGTGTTTTTCGACAAGGCGTCTTTTGAATAAGAAAATAAATTGAAACTCATATCGCTTGAAAATCGATAAGGCATAAAAATTGTTGTAAAGATATTTACGGATGTCGTGCCCATTTTTCTTTGTTGTTATTTAAAGTTTGAAAATTATTTTGTGTTCAAAATGGTACAATCTGAAGAATATTTGCTTCTTAAAACATCTTATGAGATTACCATTTGTATTAAAATAAATAACGGATTCCGTTCCTCCACAATTGGCGTAAAACGTGCCCTCGCATCGTTTAAATGTTAAATTATGGCACCTTTAAAGGGTGCTCAGTTGGTCATCCCCACTCCCAACACATTCTTTACTTCTTTCGGGTTTACTTTTCCCTGCACCCTCTTTCCCGATGGTTAGTTTTCCGATTGGCGCTACAAAGTAAAGCGAAGGAATGAAAAACAAATAGCGGCCGGTCAGCTTCCGAGTCATTTCGTTCCGTAACCAGGGCGGCTCTTGAATGCACGACCAAGCGGGGTTGTAAGGATGTAGGACTGGGCCCCGCACAACGCTAACCTCGAAACGTAAACAAAAGCGTTGTCTGAGCGGTCGGCCGCAAGCCGAAGGAAAACTCGACACGACCGCAACGAAAGCTTTCCCGCGGTGAGTGACCCGAAGTCGGGAGTGGTGGTGTTTTCCCTCGCGCTGGCTCACGTGAGTGGCTTCGGTGCTTCGGGAAAAACAGCTGTGCTCACTGGAAGCTTTTCCCGAGCAGCGCGCCACTGAGTGCCGGGCCAAGTTTGCCGGGCCGATCGCATGAGGAATGAAAAGTCAATCCAGTTGGCCGTTGACAGCCGTTCGGTGCGGTTTCTTTTCGCTTAAACAAGCCCAGACCTTCCCGGAGGTGTGGGGTTAGTTTTCCATCGACCGGAGAGAGGAAAAGCTACTCGGCACTCCGCGACCGCTGGCGATCCTTGCGATCGTTCCGTGTGGGGGAAGTTTTTCCTACGTGCTACCAGGGAGTGAGTTTGTGGCCGCTCGGTCGATCTCATTAGAATTTACCTAATTATCCCAGCTGGTGGTGGAAATTAGGAGGGCCCGACGGCTATCATCCCACTTAATCCCGGCACGGATTACGGCACACGCACGCACCGTTGTTTGTGTTTTCTTGCGTGTGCGTGAATTGAAAAGGTTTCACACTGCAGTGTTTCCACCGGGAGAAAAAAAAGTGTTAAGGATGCGACATCCGCCTGGTGAAACTCACGCCAAATAAGCTCCGAGAAGGGAAGAACGGGTGGAGTGTGTGTGCAAAGGTGAGCCGGCGGGGCTTATTGGATAGCAAAGGATTAACGGGGCCTCATTTGGGAAATATTCCCCAACCATCTTTCCATGTACATTTTCCGTTCCATTGTAAGCCAAATTAAAATGAGCCAGCATTTGTGACTTCATGAGTTTGGTGATGGGAATCTGTGCTCATGTGCGCACGTATGTGTAGGATTTCTGTGGTGTACCAAACGATTTTTATTCACCGGAAGTTGTGCACCAGAAACTCCCACTGCAGACGAGCTTGCGGAGTGCAGTGAGAAAAATGCAGCTGTATGCAGATTATGTTAATGGCCGCTGATGATTACATAAATTCTTGTTCCCACCCACAGACCGGAAGTGAACGAATACCTGGTGTACTTTGGGGAGGGAAATGCTGTAGCGGAACATGCGTTTAAACCCAGGGAACCCGGTTGAAAGGCCAGCCCTTTATTGTGACATCTGTTCCGGAATCTAAATCGTTAATTGCTCGCATTCCAAGCGTTCGTCGTACAGTAGAAATGCAGATGGAGTTTCCGACCTAAAGTGTTCGCAGGATGCGCAGTCAAATGCCATCCCTTAACGGTGCTACGACTTTCTTAACCTCACATTTGTCTTCCTGCTGCCATGTGAGACAAACGACTCCTGCCTTGCGGGATTAGAAAGCGATCTGGTATGAGCGATCCACCCACGATTGGTCTACTTTCATTTCTTTATGTGTGTGTGTGTGTTTTAAGGATGTAATGGTGTGTGCGTGTGTGAGGAGGGAGATATAAAGGATTTGACGCATTCGCCTGTGAACGACCTTTTTCTTACGACTTCGGTTTATCCTTTCGCAGGGAAAAACACCTTTATCAAAGCGGAATGGGAGTGAGTGACTGTGCGTGTTATCAATGTGTGAGGGGGTGAGTTTTATTGCACATCAATAAAGTGTCCCGTGTGGCCCCAGCTCCAGGGGGGCCCACGAAGTGGCTCAGGATGCGCTTACATCTGACAGCTAACGTGGCGGAATAAATCCGTATCCGATTATACGGTCGGCGCACTGATCGCCTCTGTGTGTGTGTGTATGTTTGTGTGTTCCGTGGCGATACATAGTGAATTCGAGGATGAATTGGAATATAAAAAGAGGCAAAAAACCAGGTGCAATATCCGTAAGTGGAAGTAGAAAATAAACAACCGGTTCAATCGGCGTATCGCATAACGTTCCCCCGGATTGGTGGATTGAAGGAAGAGAGGCTTGCCACCCGGGTTTTCCGGGAGCTTTCGGGTGGATTTCACGTGGATGCCATCTGCCTGAATGGACAACTTGTCCGCACGCAGCTTACCAGGTGCGAGGTTTGGAGTCATTTTTTCTCCGTTGCATTGTCATTGAGCAGTCACATGTTTTTGCGGTGCGCTGGCGGTTGCGTCTGCTTCGGTAATTGACAATTTGCGCTGCGGTCGGCGGAAGGTCCAGCCGAGGGACGGACGAGTGGACGGAGACAACCGCGAGGCGTGAACAAGCCTCAGAACAAGCGTACCAGCCAGCAACCATCATCGCGGAAGGTTTTCCAACGGCAACGCGGTGTGCTGAGAAGGAGAACAGGAAAAATCAACCGTAACGACTGGACGGGGAAAAAAGAACAGAAAACCGAAACGTCGGGAGAAAAAAACACGGCACATTTGGTAAACCCGTGGCAGGTATGTTGAAGCCATTATGTTCGTGCGCAATTATTTATGGGGCATATGGTTTCGCTGTTTTTCCGGGCGCGGGTTTGCAAATTTGTTTGTTTGTGAAACCAATTTGGTGGCAACGAAAGAAAAATATAACAATTAGAGCGTTGGAAGGATGGACGGTTTTTTAAGCAGCGGTTTATGAGGTTTGTATGGGTGGAAAGTTTTTAATTTTGACATAGTTAATTTAAAAATATAGCCAGTCTGAAATGAAATTACATTTTGGTCAGATGTTTTGCTATGAGAAGAGAAAGAACTTTAATTGTATTTGAGCTGCGCTTTAATTGTATTTGAGAACATTGCATGGTAACAAAAAGGATTAAAATTATATAGATGAACTTCTGTTTTTTACTTCTCCAACTCCAAAAGGCAACTTTTTACATCAACTGTTTGTTTAATTTACTCTGCCACCCTAGACTCACATCTTAAAGATACTTGGCTACCTTTTCCTCGGACGTGATGATATTGTATCAATAACCTCAAAGTAAAGGAAGCTTTCATCGCAATGAATTATATTCCAATAGAAGATCCAACCACTCTCACATTATCGATCGATTTCTACTTTCAATTTTCTTTACTCTTTACGGGATACAAGGTGTCTTTTTTTCTTTCAAAGAGAATTTCAAACGACCCTTCCAAACGTATGCAACATGTTTTACAGAACCAACTTGTTTGAAAAGCTCTAGCATTTGTAGCGCGCCTTAGATCTTCAAGCCGAACGTCAAAAGGAATATTTATGATACCGCACAGAGGCGGGTTTGGGTATTTCATATTGGAAATTGAAATTGCCGGTCTGTTTTCCATGAATGTCGACGATGGGTTGTCGTAACAAGGACATATGCTGGTGGGAAGGTTAATTTGAGTTACATTGCTCGTTTCGAGAAAATGTTATGTATGTGCTTCATGATAAGTTGATTATGTGTATCTGTGCTTGGGTGTGCACCATGGAACTAGGAGACGCAAACTGAGCATGATGGGTTTTACAGCTAACGCCGAGAATATGTTGTATCGATATTTACACAAATCATGTATCAATCGAATGATTAAATTGAAACATACGCAGGAGAGAATCATTGCTTAAATTGAATCTTATTTTCTAACATCGTTTCATGGAACTAATTGTGGATTTTAAGCATGAATGAAATCCTGGTGTCATTTTCACTCAACAATTTCTGGAAATATTGGAAAAGTGATTTACAAACCTGGCCCCTTGATAAAATTTGCATAATTTTGAGTTTTGCCTAATTGCTGAAAGTATGTATTTTCGTTTATTATTTTCATTAGCTATACCGCCGACCGCTGGCTCATATTCACACACCAAAACTGCTGGTTTATTACGCACCTCGGTGAAGTTTCACGTTTTAATTGCCATCATCAATAATTCATGATGCGGTTATTAGCGAATGTTTTGCCCAGTTCGGGTTCGGCTTGGAGACTGGTTTTGCTTCCCTTCGGCCCGGATATTTGTTTCCCAGCGGAGACCCGTATCTCTTCCGTGAGGATTAAACTTTGCTTTGATTATTTATTTCAGCTAACTCCCATCTGAATCCGTTCTTGCGTTTGGTTTTTTGCTGGTTGCAGAGATTTGGTTTTTCGTTCTCAAAGTTGGTAAGATTTTTTCTCTACCTTCCCTTTCGATCGCATGGATGCAGTTTACCCCTTTTTATGCTGCAGATTACGTATTTTGCACCTGGTACCGTTCCTGGTCAGGAAGTTTAAATCACGACCGCTCGCTGGCGGTGACTTTCGTCTTTCGGCGGGTTTTTCACCGGCACCGGCTTAACCGCAAGGGAATGGTTCATAAATATTTATTGGGAAATTCAACCCCAACGGCACTGCGACATGGACCCTTTCGTGCGCGGCTCCGGAACGCGTTCATGCTCGTGGCACGGCAGGCATAAACTGGCCGAAATCGTAAACCGAGCACGTGGAATCGCTCGCAGCCCCGTGGCCATAAAGTGTGTCAAACTTTTTCGCCGATTGACCGAGATTGGTCGATGAACGGGTCGGGTTTGGGGTGAAACAGGGTTGGGCTCAGTTTTCGCGACTGAGGTGGGTTGGAGTGTGTCGGTGTTTGTGCGTGTGTGCGAGATAGAGAGTAAGGTAAAGCACAATCAAGTTTGGCGCGGTAATTATTAAAATCAAGTAGATATCGCTTGGAGAAAGTATCGAACGTAGCGATTGCTATCGTTAATGACTCGGTTTATTAATCTTAGTATGACAACTTTTATGACACCAATAGAAGAAAAATAAAAAGAGAAAGTCCAGTAAGCAGTGGATTCAAACAAATTCAAGAAAGTTTAATAACCATGAAGGTACTAAAGAAAATGTAAAACTTTCACATAACAACGATTCAAAACTTTCATTTGAAACAAGCACAATCGTTCATTGAATTTGTATTATTTGTATTATTTCAAATGCTACAAATGGCTTGTGGAATGATAAAAAGCCTTAATTAAGTATTAAGCATGGTTAAATCGAAAGCTTTTTTATGTCACTCACATATCCTTGAAAGAAAAAAGTTAGAAGACGTGATTGAAAATAATCAAACCAAAACGGGAAATCAAATATCTCTTGAATTAATAATGTACACTAAACGGATCACCAAGTCTTTGACAAAAGTGTGTGTGTGTGTTATTCTCACACTTTTCAAGAGCAACCCTTGGAATCAGATC
Source organism: Anopheles sinensis (assembly GCA_000441895.2). Taxonomy (NCBI): domain Eukaryota; kingdom Metazoa; phylum Arthropoda; class Insecta; order Diptera; family Culicidae; genus Anopheles; species Anopheles sinensis. Next base: position 641,770 of record KE525346.1, read on the forward strand.
TGCGAAGACGTTGAGTGTTCGAATCGCTGTGTGATTTTTTCACCACACAAAGCATCTTTATAGCAGGCAGAACAGTCTCACAGGCCTGCCTTAAAAGGTTAGGAGGATGTTTCTAATCAAATTTACCGTTACCGTCAAAGCTTACCCTTACGAAACGAATGCACTCGAACGAACGCACAAGGGATATCGGTCGGAGGAAGGCTAGGAAAAACAATCATCCCATATATCCCTTCATACGAGCACCTTGGGAGATAACGTGGTGTAGGAAAATCGAAATCGTTTCCCGCCTGTGTCAGACGAAACGACACACGATCCACCGGGCGCCTCCATCCCTCCGGTTCGCATTATGTTCTACCTGCTTTCGGCGTCAAACACCAGGCGCCTCCATCGTAAGCCGCCGGCTAAGCTAACCCACGGGGCTCCGGTCGTCTTCGACGGATAACAGACGCGCAACATAAACAAGACCTCACGGAACCGGTTTCGAGCCACTTTACGCAAACGGGTACGGTGGGGGTCTTTATCACAACGTCATAATCGTTTCCCGGAGTTTGCGCTTCAATATTATTTATGCAGGGTGAAAGTACACGCTCCGGATGGGAGGGAGCGCGTTTATCACAACAGCAAGACGAACTTACCAATTTTTTCTGTTTTCCTCTTGCCGTTTGAAGTTTCGCTCCCTCGTGATCGCATTCGTCGTTCGCGATTTTACGATTACGACCTGCCATCGCCTTAACTGTTGCTGAACCTATCAATATCTTCATTGGATGGCGTTCGTTGCGTGGGTGACATTCTTCTTGAGTGGGAAAAAATCCCCAAACCGACGTCATGCATTTCAAAGCCTTCATTGAACGGACGGAGATGGTTAAAAGTAGGTAAACGAACGACGGGTAAAAATATTTTCTCACGAGACTTTACATCCGGGAATGTTCGGCGGATTCTCTCGCCAGAAAAGGAAGGTTACTCATCTTCAATTACCGTAGCGTTTTACGCGTTATTATTGCTTCTTTTTGAAACCATCGGTTAAAGCGTATGCGTCTGTTATGTCAGTGCTCTTTTCCAAAGAGAAAGGAAAAGTTCAATTCACGCGAAATGTTTTGGAAAACAACATAAAAATGTACCGAGTGCCGGGTGCTTTGCCGCGAAACCAGGAGGAAAAGGAGAACCGAACCGTCGGCTTATGGTTTTCCGTTTTACACCGGTACGCCTCGATTACTCTAACCTCAAGCGATGGCTTCCTTTTGTGCGGCCTGCGATATGGCTGGCCGGGCTGCTTTTCAGCCCACCGTGTTTTCTTTCGCCTGACAGTGTTCACGAGTGCTTCGTCAACACGCGGAACTTACTGCGAAAAACAGACGGCGAGGAAAAATTCTAGACCGTCTGAACCATCCTCTGGGAGAAGCATGTTTTTCACGAGCCTTTTACCACACCTTACCTACGCCTTGTTGCCGTTAGTATTAATAGCGTGTTTATAAATTAAGTTTTCGTTGGAAAGCGCTCAATGTGAAGATCCCCTTGGAGTGACCGGCATAAAAATATCTACCATTTTCTTGCTCCCACCCACACGTCTGTGGAAAAAAACACGAAGCGTTCCCGTGTTTTTACGGTTCGTTTCCATTCGGTCGCCAATTTGTTCCCGGTAGGGACGACGTTTGACAGCAGAAACGTACAGAAAGCACACAACAGTGTTCAAATCGCGTGGGATTGGAAAAAAATCTGCTTTACATTCGACTCGTTTCCGTGTCCCCGAAAACACCTGGCATCGTTGGCAGCGAGATTAGCGGTTAGCTTAACGGTGTCGACCTTCAACTTTTCCCGGGTCCGAAAGCTCAGGAGAACATGGGGAAAAAAACATCCCTGACAGCTCGGAGGTTTCATCCAGAACGATCCCGTGTCGAAATGACATTGAAATTGTTTTAAAGTGTCATCTGGGAAGCGGCAAAAAAGTGGCGAAATTTCGTTGGCTTGCGGCAGGATATCCGTGCCCCGGACGGCTGAAATGAAAGCTTCAACCACGTCAATCTGCGTCCAGCGTGTTGGAGAAAGTGAGTTAAAAAGGAACAAAAAGAAGACAACTGAATCAAACAGTTGCCAGACCATGGCATGGGAGTGGAAATCGATAGCGTGACTAGGGAGTTTCCGACGGGGATATGGCGCTTCCCAGCCGGCCCGCAGTTCACCGCACCGGAAATGGATCGTCTAGCAGTTAGGAGGCCGATCGTTGAAGCCCACCGGTGCGGGCAGACATTGGAAAATGGAAAATCACATCCCGAACGAGCGTGTAGTCCGCCGGGTGGAGTGTCTTCGAGGTTGAACATGCCACCTTCTAGGCGCTTCCGGTCCCTACCCCGGGAGGGAAATGAATCGAAGAATTGCGTTCAGAACTCGTTTTCACCGTTGAGCGGAGCGCTGAACGCTTTTTACGGCACTTTGAGCTCGTGGAACGTCTTCGATCCGGGTTCCGCAGTGGCTTTTATTAGAATTCTATGTCGCCTCCGCTCGGAACATGCTCACCAAACCGCCGACAGTGTCTCGTGATATCGTGTGCATGGGGCTAATGGCGCAGAAGGTAATGGTTTGGGTGCCGTGCCGTGTCGTCTTCGCCTCGGTCGAACTCTTTCACCGAACACAGGCACAATCTCCGTGCACTCGTGATTTGACGAGGTGAATTTAAATTTACTCCAAACGGCGCCGGCCTTGGCCGGGGAGGCACAGGACGTTGTTGAACGTCTTTCGCTAGAACGCCCCTGAGGACCCTATTTCGGTTTGCCTTTACGCGCGCTTCAGCGTGTCATCGATTGCAGTTTTGGTTTTATGACACTCCAGCAAAACCACGAAATCGTTTCGGTGTCATTCTGGTTTGCCACTTCAACGGGTTTAAGCGTCGCTTCGACAGAAAGGTTTTTGCTTCAAGGTGGCATAAAATGTTGTGTAAACAGTAACTACTCCAAAAGGAGTCGTAAAGGTTGTTGTTACCAAATACCGATGATGCAAGCTTCATAAAATTGAATTATCTTATAGAGAGGTTAAATTGACAAGAAAGCAAGCAAAACTGAACATTTAGAAGTGATCAAAATAATAAAGTTAATTATTTTCAACTTCACTGTAAATTTATTACCCTGAAAACGTTACACAGCCTGACGTTTGCCTTTGAATTTCACTCAATTTCAACGAACAGTCAATGATGTATGAACCTTTTCATTTGACATATATTTTCTACACAATAAATATTTATGGAATGACGAACATTGGTTTGCATTTGATTCTTTTCAATGATGATGTAACCCAAGCAAAACATGATGAAAGTCATTATTGATTTACCAATGATACGATACTCTGCATCAAACTTTGAAATGCATAACGATCAAATAAGAGGAAATTACAATACATATCCAACAAACAATACAACTTTTGACTTCGCTTTAATGACCGATATCGAAAATATTGTAAATATAATTAGCAACCTCAAAAAGAGCAAACGGTTGAATGGTTTCCATTCCTACCAATTAACGACGAATAAATCCTTCACTACCCCGATTTTCCCTGCAATCGCTCAAAGTTTATTTTTCGTACTTTGAACCAAGTTTTTGTTCGTCGAATTATCAATTCGCGCCTGCAGTTAATTAAACTGATTGCTCATCTGATTATCGCACTGATTAACGGCATCGGAGGCGTGCGACTGATGGCAGGTGTTCTCGGCGTCGTTTTCCCCGAAAAGTATCCAACAAAAGCAGGCCAAATTAGCTTTTCGGTTGATTTTGGCCCACTTTTGACGGGGGGAGGGAAAGTAATGGGTGTTTAATTAGAAAATCAGAAAGACTTAGCACCTTCCTGCCGAGGCGAAGATTGATTGGTTTGTCTGCACCGATCGTGGCTTTTCTGGGGAAAATGGTGTAGAAAGGATTTATAAATCGGACGATGGCGTTTGTGTAGGGTTTCTCGATTAAATTAAGTAGTGCTTCAAGCTTTCTCAACTTCGCCCAAGCACTTGAATAAATTTTCTGCAGCATCGAAACCGCACGTACCGAGTTCCACATTCCGTGCGTCAAACGACGAATGTAGTGGATTGCGGCAAGTTTTGGACGTTTGTGAAATTTCCTTCCGTCATGATTCAGCTGATTTGAAGTGCTTTTGGTAGTGCACTTGTGGTTTCGGGGGTAGATTTTCACTGACAAGCCAGAAAAACGAGGCACCGCTGCGCTCAGGTGTGAAAATGTACCGCCACGGGATTATAATTGAAACGAGACTTCTCTCGTGGAACATAGAGCGGACTTGCTGTTCCCTAAGAAAACTTCACGTGATCGCAGTGGATGGCAGTAATTTCTTCGTCGTGCTATCCTCCATCATCATTTACCAACTTGTTGTCCCCCACCTTACGAACGTTTTAAGCGCTCGGAAAAATTACATCCAACCCGTGGGAAAGACAGGAGGCTGTTGCAAGGAAAAAACCAACCACGACAGAGCAAAATAAAAATGTCCATCGTAAGCGAAAGCCCGTCAAGTGTAATCAAAACCAACTGCCAACTGCGGCAGAATATAGTCTCCGTGGAGAATGTTGTCTGTATGTTCTAAGGGTCTTTTTTCCTAGAACACTTGGCCGGGACACCAAGCACCATCAAATATCCAGCTTTGAAGAAGAAGCAGACTAAGCTGCTTGTTTTTTGTGGTGCTTTTAAAATCTGCAGAAAACGGTACAGCTGTTAATTTTTCAAAGCCAGGTTATACCAAAAGAAAACTGAACAAAGGCTAGGTGAGCTGTTTGTACAGTGAATGCCTAAGCGGCATAATTTGTCCGTATCTCCCGGTACGAATATAATTAAAAATATGTTTTTAGTTTAAATATAAAAAGTGATGCAAATAATCGTCCTTGTATGAATGTTTTGATACTATTTATTTGGTAATATTGTCCTACACATTGGAATTGGAATGTTTTTTGCAACAGAAACTTTTATTATAACATCGGATTATCATAGTTTAAGTTCAGCATTTCACCGTTTTTCAAACCTCTGTAATTACTAACGATTCACGTGGACCTTTTGTCCTTGCACTGTTAAGCAAAAAAAAAGATAAAAGAGTAAAACATAATAATAATATACGACAATCGCTTTTTATGGAGCGTGGTTAAAATGCATGGAACCCCTTAACGATGACTTCATTCGACGTTAAGCAGCGCCAGATGAAAGCACCATTGTAAGAGAACCGTGATGGAGGTCAAAATAAAAGTAAAAAAAAGTGTAAGCCTTTCTTGTGGCGGTTTGGAAGGGGTTCTACGGAAACTATCGCCCATTTGCTCGTACCACCCTTGCGGGAACGGTAAATATAACACGAATATGCTTTGATGTAATCGGCTTTTCAGTGGTCGAAAAGAAATCTTGTCCGAACGGTGCAACCACATCATGGAAGCCCTTAGTTCGCGGTTGTCAGAAAAAATTGTGGAAAAGTTATTACGTTAAAAAAACCATTATGAATCGTTTAATATGGACCACTTTTTCTGCTTTGATCAATTTATTTTAATCTTTAGTGAAAGGTTTTTGATTAATCTACATTCATCAATTTCAAACAAAAGTAAGTCCCATCGTAGTTGAGGCTCTTTTAATTGAAACTCGGAAATGAAAACGAGACGAAAATGAAAATGCTATGAATTTCTTACAACGTAATTCAACACGTGGTTTTTGTGTTTTAAATATGAGAAAAGAGTTTTTCAGCTTTGGATGAACGTCAAATGACCCTTTAGTTCAAGCAGCTGAGTACTCCTAAAATTACAAAAATAATTGCAAACAAAAACTATCATAGCTCTGGATGATGCATGGTGTGTAGTAAACCAGTTTACTAAAAAATGAGCCTTTTCAAATGGGTAAATGGGTTTAAGCAAGACAAGTTTGAAGGGGTTATTTGAATAAACCGACCATTTTCGTCCATACTTGCTCCAGTCGAGAGGCCAACAAATTTGGCTCGAGTGGCAAAGCAACTCGTTTTTGTTCGGGTTTGCTTTAAAATTAAAATGTTGTAACGCAGCCCCATAGGATCCTGTGTAAAATGATACTGCATCAGTGCTTGCTGATGTAATTTCACGTTCAAAAACTTTAACTTTCCTGTACCATTTGGTTGCTGCATCAGTCCGGCAACTCGTTTACTATGTTTCCCGTTTTCGTTCCGTTGGAAAATTGAAGCCACTATGAAAAAAGGTGCAGTTTCGCTTTTTATGCACACATTTGAGGTTAGTCATTGTTTTTCGTCGTTCAAATTGAGGATGAACATTTTGCTGCTTTCAACCGTCCTCTTTGGGGCGCTAGTAACCACTTGCTGTGCGTGTTTGAGGCAAAAGGATTAATTAATTTAGCAGCTATTCCATTCCCGAAGTCGACCCGTTCTACTCCGTACCGCATGCCGTTCAACATACATCCGTTTTAGAAGGTGTGAAAGGATGTGATTTGATCTCCACGCACCTCCACGTACCGGAATGTACACGCGTAACATCGCACGCCATTGAGGTTAGTTGTAATCGTGTTTAAATTGTTTGGTTTCATCTATGCTACCTGGTTCGTTTTCATCGCCTAAGTATGTTTGGCCTGTTGGAAATGCGGTAGAACCAAGTTCACTTTAATCACTTTTTATCCGCTTCCTGTTTTGTTCACAAAAAATGCTAACGATGGTGCTTCGTGTTTTTAGCACTAGTAAACAGGGTGGATGTTAATGAATAAATGTATTCAATTTACATAAAACGTGTGTTGGTGGCATTTCAATTACGTAAACTATTTTATCGTTTTCCATGGGCTATGAAAAGAAAACAAAAACTGTTTAGAGGTATTAAGCTGGCAGAAGGTAGAATGTGCAAACGGAAGCAGCAGAGATGCGATGCCATTAAAATGGTTGTAACCACATGTTTGCATTATTGGTGAAATTAAATGACGGTTTTGTTTGAATTCACAGTTTAGGTTTCGGTTTCAATTTAAATAATTTGAAAGTTTATGCATAGAATTGCTTCAAGTGCAACTAATGTGAACAGTTTCGTAATAATTTAGCTCGATATGATAAAAAGTCCGACGGCTTGTAACAGCCATTTTAAAACTGCCATCCATCAAAAACAAGATTCTTTATGGCCGACTCGTTTAATCACTTTCGGTATTATCTTTCGAAAGCTCTTCGTTACGACCAAGTGCATCCTACCCGACCGACTCGTTTGTAATTTGTAGTTACTGTCACAATTTTTCACGCCATTGTTCCAAGTCTTCCGGTCTTTCTGTTCTCAAGCCGCGACGTAATGGCCAGCACCAGCAGACTATGCTTCCGTATTGGGGTACCAGTTTTCATCCAGACGGTCACTGGCCTTAATGTGGCATGGCCGGCCGATCGTTGGACACTCGACGTCGGAGTCTGGTTGCATGATGGAGAGGAGACAAAAAAAAATCCTAAAATCATTACCCTCGGGTTCGCGACCAACGACGCGCTTTTCCGGCGCCATTGCTGGCGTAGATTTGTTCCTGACGGTCTCGACGGTAAACTCTGGTTGTTTAAATATTGGCAATAGCTCCCGGCTGCTGCACTATAATGGAGTAGTTTTCTATCTGATTTGTGCTTTAAAAAGCGTTAAAGCTGATTTCAGAAAAGTAATTGAAAAGTGCACTCACCAAACTATACCATGTTTAATGATTACTTTTCATCAAATGCAACAAAATAAAACTTAAGCTAATGTTGGAAAACAAGACGTCGGCAATCAATGAATGGCATCCAAACGAGACAATCACATTGACAATTTTCTGTGAAAAGTTTATCCTCGATTCGTTCTGCGAGCTTCGATCACTTGCATTCAGAAAACTGCTTCGTCTCAACTGGACCGTGTCAACACAATAGGTCAAATTGCAAAACGACACAAACGGTCAGGCAATCGTTACTTGATGGTGATGGGACTTCCGCTCGAGTTCTTGTTGGTTCCGGTACATCAATGAATGAACGGACTGGAGAAATGAAAAACATGGTTCACTCATTGTTATCGATTGGAAATGATAAAAGAGGCGGAAGAGAGTCGTCTTGTTGTCTTTCCATGGAACGTGGAAGGAATAAGCATCCGTTTTATTTGTTCTTTTCTTTCCTAGTAAACTGAACAGCATTTGGTTTGGGTGATTCAAGCTCCGTTTAAATCTCAATTTTTCAGGAGCAAGTTGAATGCATGAGCGAAAATTCACTCGAAGATAATTATTCCAAGAAGGATTTTTTTTGCCTCAATACCACTCTTCCTGCTCATTCTAGCTTGAAACAATTTAAGTGAGATAAAGAACACCCAGCGTTTGTGTTCGAACATAATTGAAGTTTCTTCGAGCTGCTGATGCAGCGCCACATTGAAATTGATTGAACGGTGAAAAAGCGCTTCGCTTGCGAGTTTTCACCTTTATGGATCAATAATTATTGACATCATTAGAATGCCTCTCTCCCGGTCACCATGATGGGTTATTTTCGATGCAGATCTCACGTTCATTCACATCGAAAATGAAGACACAACATCCGAGCTCGGCTAACAACGGTAGCCAGATAACAAAAATTAATGGGAGCAAAAAATCGAAGCATTTTTATGAAAACTTTCTCTGTTGTCAGGGGAGCAGACAGCAGACTTTCGCTTAACACTGTTTCTTTTTATTCATCCAGCGCGTTTTCTTGTTCGTACCATTAGCATTTCAATTAGAGTTTAGCTGGTAGCTCGAGTCACGAGTTTTTCAAAAGAAAATAAAAGCAAGGGATGTAAGAAAGAAAAAATCAATTAATATAGAAACAACTGTGAGCAGTCGTGGAAATATAAAGGAAAGAAGAAACCTAAAAATCAAAAAAGGAAATTGTATAAACATTAAATAGCGAAAACTGTTAATGTTTAATATGAAAGTGACATACTAAACATCGGTAAAAGCTAAATCAATGAAAGCTCTACAAGATTGTTTCAATTTAGTAAACTTCACTTCGTGGCACAAATAGCCGCAACATTAAAAAAAGGTATTGTGCTGGGCTTAGCTTTTTCCGATGAAGGTTCATCCATCTTATTTCGGAGAAATTTGTTGGCAGTGTAAACGTCAAAACAATTCCATTTTCCAAGAATGACTTTTGATAAAGCTTCACTGACAGCCAAGAACGTAGTTCCCTTGAAGCTTTGTTCGATAATGTAACAACAAATGATGAACATCGTCGGTGGGCAAATGCTGTTTCTTCACATTATTACATGGGGTTGCTTTCGTTTGGGCAATAGATGTCGGAGTTCAGAAGAACGAAAACATCCATTTAGTGGCTTAGATGATGATGTCTGCAATCCCACTGGCTCAGTAAGCATTTTTCTTGGGGATTTACCGTATTCGAACGAATTGCATCATTATTGGTGTTGTTTGTTACCCCGGATCGCTTTTGAAAAATGTTTTCAATTCGAAAAAAAAATCCATCGAGTGCGATAAGAACACTTTCCGCAGCAGTTTCGAAAGGCGTCCGTTCTTAGCCCTCGATTGTAAGCATCCTAATTGTGAAATCACTCAGTGTACGCTTTCATCTCTTCCCTGCACGTGTCGACGCTTCTTATCTAGAAAATTACAAGCAATTTTAATTTCGCGAGAAATGTTGCTCTGTTCTTTCCTTTTGAGCCGTTCAGCGGGGGGTTTGCAGGAAATGTGAGTAAAAGCTTCAGCTTTCTCGGTACACCCTGGAAGCTAACAACGACTTGTGGGAAACTTACTCAGAAATCTCCTTCCGGGGGCATAGTTGAGGCGAAGTTTTTTCCCGTTCCGTGGGCCACGCACAACGGTTCGAACTGGTTGTGTAGCAATTTGTTAAACGTGCGGACAATTTTGGGTTCGCTGATTGTCGTTAGTTTTGTGATATTTTGAGCATGAAAGGCAGCATAATTAGATTCTTTTATTGTTCGCTCGTTGAATAGCAAAAAACAATGAATATTTTTCTTGTCAGTTTGATTTGGTTGTTCGATTTAAAAATTAAATTAAGGAAGACAAAATTCAAGAAACAATTTTTAACTGATCCTTTTATAACCTTTCCGACCAACAATAGCAGTTTGACGTAGACATGTAAACTTCTCCCAAATAAACTTGTTCCGTTGTAACTTTAATTACATCGCAACACAAAGGAACATAAAGCTTACCACAACATTTTCCTCCCTCATCACAACACTCGTCTCCGCCAATTAGTGCATACATCACACCAGACTATTTATTCGGTACTTCCTTGTTGATTCACGAGTCCTGGATTCATGTGCCCTGTCACTCGGAATGCGAATGCCAACTTCTTGATAATAAATCCCGACTGCAACACACCGGCGGCGTTTATCATACGGTTCCATATTGAGTCTGACTCCAGGGAGGGAAAATGTATCACCTACTCATTAGCCACCGGAGTCTTTGCACCGTGTTTTCCTTTGCAAAACTCTACACTTCATCGTTGCTTGATGCGGTAGGGTTTCAAACAAAAGGCGTAAAAGGGGTTTAGAAAATGAAACATGAAAATCTCAGCTAACGAGCCACAGTTGAAAAGGAAGAAATGTGAAATTTGAGGCTCTTTTTGTGCCGCCGTGGAAACAGCTCGCGTGCCAAGTCACCCTTTGCACTCATGAACTATTGTCCTTGATGGTAGCGTTGCACGGAAACGGTTCAAACTTTTCCAAGAAATTATCCCTAGACAATGTGAGCTTCCTCTACTCGAATGCTTTCGGTGGTCCGTTGTCCTCCTTTTATCTTTGTTTCTCACGTGTGCCCTGGGAAATGCAATCCTTTTTTCTTGCAGCGAAATAAACTCCTGCTTCGGGCGAGTGCCTTCAAGGAAAACCGGGCCAGCAAAGCCTACCTTCCGCAGCTCGAGGGTGCACAGTGGAATTAAAAGTTTTATCTTAGATAAATTACCGCTAATGTGTTCGCCCGTGCCGTCTGCCTTGCGAGACGCCTTGTTTCGTGTGACCTCGGCGGTGGAAATGTGGGCGAACGCGTCGCTAGCGGGTTTGGGGTGTTTCAATTTTCCCAACCTCACTGGTAGTGTTTTGAGTTTCTAGTGCTCTAGGGATTTTGAAGCTGTTTGAGGGCTTTTTTATGGTTGTTTCTTTTTTCTTTTGGCAGAACGGTGTGTAGGAAAGAAAACCCCACACCGTCGAGTTTGATGGGGAGACATTTTTGCTCCCCTTAGCGCGTGGGAAAATCTGCGAGAGAAAATTGTGGACATGACACTGATGATGTAGGGTTTCTTTTTTATTTTCTTCATGTTTTTACTTTTGGTCTGTGCTTTAACTGGGCCTGTTGCTGGCGGGTTTCCCAGGTTCAACGCGCTTTACTCGGTTACATCAATACAGGGCAGTTCTGAAAGCACGTTGGTTAAACACACTCGGGCGTGAGCGGCAGAACCAACTTTCGGCGCACGACGCATGCAGTGCGAGCCACATTTGCATGCGACGCCATCGCGTGCCATATAAAGCATGTGGGTTTGTGGGCGCTTCGGGCTGCCATCACCAGCCGCTCGCCGGGAGAAGGTGTCAAATTTACGAGATTGTCTCCAGTGCGTCCCACTCGTAAGAGGCTTGAGCATAAATTTTGGTCTCGGTTTGCTTGCTGTGGTTTTCTTGTCCTCTCCTTTGAAAAGGGGGGCACATTTTTCCGTCTTTCAAAGCGAGTGCCGAATTTCACGCCCGGGACGCATAATGAACAGGAGTTTATGACCGAGCCCGGACGCCTTTCGGCGACCTGTTCCGGGAGTCGTCGTGCGCGGTGAGGATTACACGAGTGAAACACGAAAAATTCATCGACATCTAGGTGGCATTTTATACCTTTCTACTCCCTCCCCCCAGGGGAGACTTCACAACTCACCACCGTGAGAAACGGGACCTCTTTTATGCGCGTTCGTCTCTTGGCAGCCTTTTGATAATATAGGACGATTTTTGGAGTTTCTTTTTTCCCCTCCTCGACGCATTTATATTAAGTCCGTGAACAAAACTTAAGCCCTCTCTCCCTCTGCAGCTCGTAAAGCTTCCCTTCGGTGTGGAAAAGAATGAAAAATTGGCACGAGGGAGGAAAAACAAAACGACGACAAGCTGGTGGCGCCACGTGAGGATCATCTTTTATTGCGTGTAACTGGTGGCGAAAAGTTGACTCCATGCCCTTACGCCGGGTTGGGGCGGAGGAGGGCTGACAAACGGCGGGCGAAACGCCCAGATCGTCTCGTCTTGTGTTTTGAACTTTAGGGAGGAAAGATCTTTTTATTGCCATTGAGAACATTCTTCCTTCCTCGAGGCTCGACGTGGGATTACGTGAGTTTTTGGGGATGGAAAAATAAAGAATTGAAACAGAAGTTCATCTCAACCCACCCACTACAACAGGGGAGGGGGTGGAAAAGAAAGAAGTTCTGCTCGTAACAAATTCGAGCCGAGCAAGGGACGCTCAGTTTCGATGCAAAGGGGGGAGGAGTAAAACTGGGAGCTAATTAAAGGCAGATTTATGTCGCACGTCGCAAAAGTTTTGCTTTATTAAGCGACGTTTTGATGAACTGCACGTAATCGTCGCCGGGAGCGAAGGCGCTTAATCCGAACGAGCACGAACCGGGGTGGAAATTTGAGCGTGTGGAAAATTTAATGGGCCAAATTAATCCCTGCTGAAGTTCGGAGAAAAGCTGATCTTTTTCTCCGATAAAAAGAATCTCTCACGTGCGTACTTTCAGCCAATGCACACGAGCGTTTGGTCGTGCGTCATCTGGTTTCGCATCTGATGTTTTCCGAGATTTTTGATCACATAAACAACACTATCCAATATCTCAACAGAACAGTATCGAATATCAGCGTGTGGCGTTCTTTGAAAACTATTTCCAAAATGGTATGCAATTGTGTAATCTAACCTCTTGACTCAGAGCGGCATCGCAACCGCACAACCGGCACGGTTCGCCCATTTATCGCCGAACGCGCTAGAATAATGCCCAGCATTATCGTTTATGTGCACCTAGGGATATGCTGGAGCGAAGGTAAAATTTATGTCGCTCCGCCGGAAGCCTTCGGCGAGGCCTTCCCTGAGCTATTCGTTTCAATTTCACACGCGCACAAGCGGAACGATTGCGCCCAATAAAGCAAACGCCAAGGGCTTCAGGGTGGAAGGTACAAAAAGGAAAAACTAAACCAAACCATTAGGGTGCAGTAGGAGATAGAATTTTCGGTTGGGGTTTTTTGTTTTTTTTTTTTCTTCTACCTTCCGCGAGCAATAATGTGACCACCACAACTACCGTGCGCCTGATTGGTTTTATCTCTCCAGTCCCTTACATCGACCAAAAGCTCCCGTTTTGACCGTGGGCTATTTATGCAATCCTGCCCTCTCCCGCAGAAAGGCGCTGCCCATTAAACATTCGCGTTTCGATCGAGTTGTGCACAATGTTGAAATAAATCAGCTTAAGATTTTTTCTTCCCTTTTTGTTGAATATAAAAGAAAGGGGTGAGCTGGTGAATTCGATCCAGGGGTGGGGAAGTGGAACGGCATGGCGTAGGATGGCACCCCGAAACACCGGGAGCGTTTTATTGCGCACAAGAACGGGAAAACGGACGCCGCGCCGATCGGTCGAGGCGAAGAAGCACGACAGACTCGACAGCCGGTGGGTAATGAATGCAATCACGGGCACATACACACACTCACCCGAGCGTTGGGTGGAAAAAAGGATACACGGTGTCGGACGACGTCATTAAATCACGTCCAGCCCCGGGGCTACAAACAGCAAACCGACAAACAGCAGGCAAAACAACTGTTTCGTTTTGTGTCGGGAAAGCTTTTCCCGGTTGGAATGTCGTGTTTTTCTTGTTTTTTTTCTGGTGTTGTTCCTTTTGTTTTCCCGGCCCACTGCATTCGCCCGCGTGCTGGAGCCTGTCGGTTGGGGTAAAATAGACGAGGTGGTAATGTTGACCTAGCTGCAATAATTCTGCGCTCCAACCGGTGCCAGGCTGCTCGTGCTGATAAATAGCCGTACATTATTTATTCGAGTGCACATCGAGGGACCTGGAAAGGAGCGTATAGAAGGAGTATCCAGTTCCCAACACTATGTGTGTGTGTGTATGTGTCGGAGAGTGTCAGTTTTACGACTCCACTTGTATTTTATCTGCGTCGTGCGTCGCGAAGAGGAAGCGTTTAATGCGCGTACAGTCCGAACTGAAACTAGAGCTGCGACCTACAAGCCCACATTTCCTGCCATCAATCTGGCGATCGTGTGCTAAAGATTGGGCCTGTGGCTGCAGTGTTGATGCAACATTTGCGAGTCGGTCGCTTTCATCACATGACCGGTCGTACAAAGGAACCAGAAAGGTCCGTCCATGAATATTATCCGATAGGAGGACAGACACGGTTGGGTCGAGCTCATGGAACATCGTGGAGCGCGTGAAAAAACCCTCCGAACGGTCAACCTTTGCAACTGTACGCCGTTAATACGTCTTCGTTATCTTCCTAAGGGTATGCCAACTAATGGTTTACTCCAGGGGTTGGCAAACTTCGGCATGCCAGCTTACAAAAAGAATGTAAATTTTTGACCGCTTTGCCTGAAATGTAGCAAATAGAAATGATTTTTCCTGTGAATTTACGCTAAGCCCAATATCAAGTGGCTTTCGCATGTCCTTTTCTACATATTTCGTATTCTTTTTTACTATTAGTCGAACTAAAACTTTTCAGTCCAGTGAATTTTGTTTATTTTGCACAGACTCGAGATCTACATTTATAATTCAAATAGATTTAGTTGCTGTCCATTATTTCCAAAACTGTGCAATATTGATCATCGGACGTACGTTTAATAGAATTTTCATTATCTTAAAATAATTTGAGGGCGAGAATAACTTCAAGTATAATACAATAAATCATAGAAGTACGAAAAATGATTTAAAAGTCGTTTAATAGAATTTTCATTATCTTAAAATAATTTGAGAACGAGAATAGCTTCAAGTATAATACAAGAAATCATAGAAGTAAGAAAAAGTATTTTAAAGACGTTTAATAGAATTTTCATTATCTTAAGATAATTTGAGAGCGAGAATAACTTCAAGTATAATACAAGAAATCATTGAAGTAAGACAAATTATATAGAAGTCATACGCTATTAAAAATAATGGTAAAAAGTAAATCTTTTCAAATAATTAACTTACATCACAGTTTAAATTTACTGCCATATTTAGACTACACATACATTTCATTTAAAAATGATTTAGTACCTTGCAGATAATTTGTTCCTACCCCTGGCTTGCTCTTACAAGTTCTAACATGGATTCAGGCCTATGTTACAACCTTAATGTCGCCAATCGAGCTTGCAATGGAACGATTTATTTTCCTACCCGCTGGCCACTCGATGGAAAATGAAGTTTTCTACTTGAACCGTCATCGTTGGTGTTGTTTGTGGAAACTAGGCCCGGTCAAAGAGGTCACCGTGTTACCCCGGGAAAACGATTCCGGCTAGGGATGCATTTGGAGTGCGAGCTATAAATGGTAGGATCATGCGCTGGCAGTACCTGCTTCCGGAACGTTTTACCAAATGACGTCAAGTCGTGTGACAACTGCCAAAACAATCTCCCTCCACACACAAGCACACAGGCTCACAAAACATCCGAACGAGATTGTCGGCGGAAACGGTCGCCGGATGCGGGATAATCCTGTTTTCAAATGACAAAACCGAAACGGGGGTCTTTTAAATCCGGCAAAAGGAAAACACTAAATAAACAAAATGGAAACTAAACCACTGGGACATTTCGGAGCACTAGGGCTTGTGTTGTTTTAATTTTTCCTTGTCCTTGTTCCGAAGGACACCGTACCGTTAGTCGAGCATTTAATGAATGATGCGGAAAGAATGGGCCTACCTTGGCCAAAAACCCCACCGAAACGGCTGGCTGGCTGACTGGCCGACATTGAATAGGAAAAGCTCGCCTTAGGTCTAGGTTTGGTGGGGGTCAAGTGCGCACACCCCGACGGCATGCTAAGTTTTTCCGCCCGGTCCGGGGCAATTAAATGAAAGGTTTTATAGTTTTGTATACCATTTCTAGTGTTTTTGGGCTGTTTTTGACCGAATGGCTCTGAAGGGGCAATCTTGTGAGGGGTTTGAGTACTCCGTAGCTGGTGCGGTCGGTCCAGAGCCTTCGGAGTGAATACATAATTTTAAAGCAGCACAATTTTTCCGGGCGTTTTTTTGTTTTCCTACGACGTGAGGGTAGGAAGCGAAAACATAAGCGTGGCCTATTGTTACCTTGATCAAGCATCGAGATAGAAGGCAAAGGGCCAAGGGTCGAAACAGGGCCGGTGATTTCAAAATTTAAAAGCACATTCTTAACGTCAACATTCGGCGTGGGGAGTTTTATGTCGCAGGTCCGGACTTGTTTCTCCATATCCGGGGATCGGCGGGTTTCCTTTCCGGCGAATGTAAAACCTTTAGTGCAAACCCTTTTAGGAAAATATTACATTAAAATTACAAAACATCCCGCCCTATCAAAGAGCGACCCACTCGACCGGGGCAACCACTTGGCCGAAGGGCCAATAAGTGCAATAAGAAACGAGAGAAAAATGCTGTAGAGTGTGCTATTCAGGGTCCAGCTTTTCTTTTCTTTCATTCATTCTTTCAATTCGGGGAATAACAAACCCGTCCGAGCTATCGCTCCGAATCGATGCGGTTCTAATTTCCGGATCGGTTCTGGGCGTTTCTTTCCGCACAGGGGTTTTCCTAGAAAAAACTCCCTGGCGACGGAAAAATATGCTACACCATGGGCATTAGTATTCATTTTATTACAGCCCAGAACCGTACAACTTACCTTTTTTGTGTCCGGCTTTGAATTTCTCGTTTGGTCCACTTTTAAATTCATGTTTTTTTCGTTCTCGTCTCTCTTTCGCCAAAGTTATTCGTCGTACGTATTAACAACCCAAATCAACCGGATACGATCGCACCGAAGAAAACTCCCACCGAAGTGCCCCGGAGGGTACTTGCAAAGGAGGCAGGCATTTCCTCCTTCCAAGGCTGATTGTTTCCACCGGTTTCTACCGATCATATTATTCAAATGACCGATTGTTCAAAGCGTGTTTTTCTTGGTACGCCCTACCTTGGCGCCATTTTCAATTTTCCAACGCGCAACGCGAAGCAACGGATGGAAAGCGCCCGCTGGTGGAATTGAAAATTGAAATTTATTCCGAAACTGACCATCTGTTACACTCGCAGTCGTGGTCGTGGTGAGCTTCTCCTTGCCGTGCCCGGTTTAGCCAAATTTGTTCCCTGTTTTAAGGTGTACGTGTGCTGTTCCCGAGGTTTCAACGTGGAAAATGCGAGGGAAAAAACTAGTTTGCGAAAGATTTTGAAGGGAAATTTTATGAAATCGGATGGAGTAATGCATAAGAATTCGTTCTCATCGCCAGTCGGACGCGTCTTTGGAGTAATGGAATTCTGATGCGGTGCGGAACAGGTCCACGTCTCGCTGGTACCTGGTGGGAAAATGGAAACCAAAGTTGGCCCCTTATTTCCACTCACACACGGACCCACCCTCCGGATGGCGCAGATGATGATGATGATGATGGTGATGATAGCGGTGACGTCGGAGAAAGTGCAACGGATTATTAATGACCATTGCGCAGCAGATGCAAACCGACTGCTTCCGGTGGCTGCACCTAAACCGTCCTTCCCCATACGAGGGAAGATGGGCCAACGCCGTTGCAATTGTTTGAGTCCGTTCCAGCCGGTGGGTAAACGAAGCTTGAAATCGGTCCCTTTTCATGCTGCCATCATAACTGCCGGTTTGTTTGCCCGGATAGCATTTCATTCCATTTTCTCCGATGCAGTGGCGGAGCACGGACGCGGCGCATTTGCATATCCGATGTGCATATGGTGTGGCACGGGTGGCGCATAGAATTATAGTAAACATCAGTGAGCCCGATGGGGGGCGAAAACAACCTACATGACAGCGACGGCCCGCGAGGCACTATGGTGAGGCCGCTCCATATCGCATCCTTTTTGCTCGCACATTAACATTAACATCGCGCATTGGAACGACGCTGGCGAGCCAGTTGGCATTTCCGGAGTGGATTGTGCTTGGTTTCCGCTAAAGGGCTAAACGTTGGCCGGAAATGAACGTCACCCGGTTGGAGAAAGGGTAAATGAAACGAAGCGGACGTACTTTGGGGCGACAAATGTCGACCACATTTGCATTAGGACCCACCTTTGGGATGCTTTCAAAAGTCCTTTCGGAGGAAACCACACTAAACATTTCTAACGCGAAGTGCGGTTAGAATCACCCTCGAAAGTTACAATAGTCGTTGAAAGAGTTTTCCACTTTGAATGCGGAAACAACCGGAAACAACACATCGACTGATTGTGTCGCCGGCTCGAATGAACATCTTCCTCGACCTCCAACTGTCACTTAAACAACATACTTGCGCGTGGATGTTCTCCAACACACAATCACGCTAAATTCAATTGTTTCCGATGGCTTGATTTAGTTTGCCACTCGCAAGTGGGCATTGGGAAGTGCCATGTAAGTTGGCAGTTTTCCACGTGAAATACACCGACCCAATGATCAACAGAAAACAATTTCCCACCCTACCACAGCGAACTTCGGGAGCTTCGATCCCTACCACCGGATGCGGGAAAAGCAACTCCCAATGCGCTTAACGGCTTTTCGTTTGGAGGGTTTTAAAGGGGGTTGGACTGGATCGGACGGTTTTTCCACGGAACTCTTCACCGTCGCTGGAAATGCACTATTTTGACACACCAACAGGTGGTGTTGAAATGTTGCCACACACAATGCCACCGTCAATAACTATCAACATTGCTACAATGTTGCAATTGGCAAAGCAATCAGAATTTTCCTCACCTCCTGCGGTGGAAAATGTTGTCTGAGTGGTTTTGTTGTTTATCAACCAAGGGATTGCCTCACCAGACCGCAAACACTGCACTGCGGGTCGTAAGTTTTCCAGCCTTCGCCTTCGTTCATCTTTTTGCAGCGCAAATCCTTTCGGATTGAGAAGGTTGGTTTAAGTTCATGTATCATCATTACTACCGGTAGTCTTCATGCCGGTACGCTGCAACAGGATTGCACTGCGTTCCTTTTCTCAGCGTCGATCGATTTTTGCAGAAATTGCTCGCCTTTTGCATTCCGACATTCGAAAGTCGGTAAAGAACGAAACATAAACCATCGTAATACAGCGTGCGGTCAGAGTGATGAACTTTGAGGCAAGGTGCAACGCGGGGAAGGTTTCCGTATTGCCCTCTCGAAGGAGAAACGATGTAGAAACCTTGCACCCGGGTCGTTGCTATCCCCGTTCAGGTCCATATTTCAGCGAAAAGCAATCTATGTAGCAACGACAGCTTAGTCTCGGCTGCCTTCTTCTGCTTCTTGTGGCTCCAATCACGAGGTGTCATTGATTTACGGATCCACCCCGAGCAACCGTCGACGAACCCCAGCTCGAGGCAAAGGAAACACGAGTGGAAAATAAACCGGCACCCTTTTACACCGCTCCGACAAACCTATCCCCCCTTTTGGTAATACGGCATCGTCGTTCGAAAGGAGGCCAAGAAATGGAGTAAAGATTCCATTTCCATCGGTGCAGTTCGTAAATCTTGCCGCAACCGAGTGCGCTACGGATACTTGAAATACGAGCCGAGGAGTCAGCCGGTCCCACTGGAGGGAGGGGGGATGCATTTAACTGAGTGAAAATCGATCCATATCCGAATGGGAAAGGCTCCGACATTGCGCATTTCTCGGTAACAATTTTAGCCTCAAATTTTTCTCCTAACAATAAAAGCTAAGGCCTTCGAAGAAGTCGGTTGCCAACTGTCCCTGTCCGGCGAGTGTCCTGCCGGAGATAATGATTCGGTACGGTTTGTTGGTTTTCCGGCCCTGTGCTCCCGGGGAGACAATCGTCACCGGCTCGAGCCAAGATCTTTTGCTTTCGCATAAGGCTGGCTGGCTTCTTCAGATTTTCTCCAGCCCTCGAAGGAGCAGAAGCGACCGGGCTGCTCCAATTTCACCGATCGGAGTTTATCTTGCCGGAGACCGCACGTGGCTCCAATCGACATCGAGTGCCGGCTCCCAGTGTCGCATGCCATTGTAATTGATATCCTGTTGTTTGACTTTCCGGTTTTTCGGAGGGACGGTGGGAAAACTTTTGCACGAATCGAATTTCTCCCGCCAAACGCAAGACATTCCAGGGCGCTGAAGGCGTTGGCCGCGGTTTGTCCTGTATTATTTTTAGTGCGGTTACTTTTTTGACATTTTTATTTCGCTAAACATAGCCAAACAGGCGTGTTGTGGGTGTTGGGGGATTGGAATTTTTTCTTCCTTCTATCACTTTTTCTTTCCCTTTTCACAAGTTTTCCTATTTTCGCCCATCGAAAAACGTCTATTCCTGGCCACAAAACCCTCCCGGCAGCGTTCGCTACGAAGCGGAGTCGCCCCGAGGAAGGGCCTACGTCAGCCGTAAATGACGCTAATCATGACAGCACAGCCCACATCCATCCGACAGCTCGCGTCGTGCCATCCTTCCGGGGGGTGAGGCCATTCGGTGTCATCGAGCGGGAAGATGAATCGCCCAAGAAATTTGGCGTCCCCTTACGAGTAGGATGCAAAGCTTAAAGCATTCTGGCGATGAAGCAAACTGTCTTCAAGAAATTCCTCGACACGATGGCAGGGCGTACTTGGAATTGTTACGAAGCAAGCAGATCTGTTGAGGCGGTCGCAAGTGGTGCTTCGGTCCCGGCCCGACGGTTCCGCCCAGTCCTCGGGCAAGCTTTCAGTGTTAGATTTATTTTTATTTTGAGTGGTTTTTGATTTCACTGCCCGTCGAAGGCTGGAGGGGCTGGAGTGTCGGGGCTGGCAAGTGGACAGTGGAATCGGAAAACGAGAGCCACGGAACGGACGAAAAATATCCGTAGGCCAGTCGCCTCGAAAATGGCCAAACTGGCATGATGTGACGGTGGTGGAATTATTTCGGACAGTTGGCTAAGTAAACTTGAGTTCGCCAAAAGGGAGGAGGTATTTCTTTGCCATTTTTTGGGAAGGCTTTGGTTCGTTTGGTGTTGTACGTTCGGATCATGCCGTCATGGCGAAACATCGTGAGAGCTATGTAAATGTTTGAGTGCCCGGAATGTTCGCCTAATGACGTTGACAAATAAGCGCACATTTCGGCGAATCAAATCGAATGGGCTTTTAACGATGGGGTGGCAATAAATTTGATGACATTTTGTGCGACGATTCAGATTACAGCATTTTTACACCGGAACTGTTGAGCGTTTTTGGATTTCCGCTTCCGCATATGCGGCTCACTACGGACCACCTATGTTGCACGAATCGTTTTGCTCACTCGACAATATTATTATCATATCCGGTTCTGGTGCACCCACTTTACAAACGTGATTAAAATTAAGGGGAATGAAGATCATTTCCAACTACAAGCTTTGCGCATATTATCTCATGGAGAAGGTCGCGTTGGAAGCGTTCAGGCTTATCATTGCTACCACCGCTCGGTTCGAACACGATTCCCCTGCGAGTTGAGACTCAATTACTTATACCACGGTGCACCCGGAACTAGTGTTACTCAATCACAGTGGCATACTTTACGAGGCGCATACATCCGGCCTGCTGAATATTAACTTGCCGTGATTTGTAAACCTACATCACTTCAAATAATGCGCACGGTGGATGAACCGGTCGTAGGAAGGACGTTTGATGGTGGGAAGTTGAGGGTTGGAAAACATGATGCGACTATCAGCTCAACAACGACGATACGCTTTCCAGATTGAATTAAGTGAATGTTTGCCAAGCCGGGCTATATTATGGAATAAGTTGGTTTATCGCAGCTTGTTCGGAGCGCATGGGTGTTGGTAACTAATACGATGCCGTTTCTCTGGTGGCCGTCGATATCTGCGATACATCCGTTTACGGTAATATATGTACTTCCGCCGTGCATGGAGCATGTTTCGTTGTAATTAGACACGATGTAGCAATTGTTAAGCAATGTGGAACGGAATGTGATTATATTTAGGAACGTTCAAGCAACGTTACCTATTTCGCTTACTTCGAGGCACGCTTGTTGCTAATGAAAACGAGAGTTGGATAGAGTTTGTGAACAAAAACAATAATCATTCCTACCAGGAGCTAAATTGGTAAATTAAATAAAACTGCAAATAACCATTTGGGAAAGGTTAAGTACACCCAAAAGCGTTTTAACGTTTACCCTGTCTATATTGCTTTTGAAATCTCACGAGACAGATTCAAACAATCGCATCGTGTGAACCGTTTGGAAAAAGTCTTGCCGGGTATTTCAATCGTCGTAAAATTAGCACATCCTCCTTCGAGAAAGGAGAACGAAAATGTTGTAAAGGAGCAGGTGAAGGTCGCATTTGTTTGCGAAAAATAAACATGAAGCAGACGATCTTTGGTCTTTTTCGGAATTTCGATAATTCTGACCTGTCTGGGGGTGGACGGTTAGGCGTGAGCACACTTATTATAATTAATTGTTTGGAAGTGTTTTTGCTTCCCCTTTCCACCACACAACCCACACCCCAAACAAGCCCACCCTTCGGACTCAAGGCGCTCGTAAACATCGCTGTCGCAGTTAGCAAATCCTCACGTGCCAATCGCCGACCGTTTTCCTCGACTCGCGTTGATTGCGCCCCGTTTTGTTTCCCTCTTTTTTTTTTTCGTGCGCACAAATAAACCACCGTCGGGCGCCGGGCGGTGGATCTGACCTTCCGGAAAAATAGGGCGAACTTCTCACTGTTTCTTGTTCATTTTTTCGTTATGAAAGATTATATCACAATGGAATTTCATTACGACACGCTCGACAACCGTTTAACCGCGCTAGTCCATTAGCGGGTGAGAAACGTTACACGCAGGAAGGAGCCGGAAAATGGTGCCACAAGAAAAAGGGTCATTCCACCCACCCTTCCCACCTGCACGATTTAATGGAAATTTGTATTATTGCGCCCTTCGGTTTCCCTCCACCGTCCGGTTCCGTTTTCTTTGTTATGCCACACGGACACCACATATTGGCCGCGTCCGGTTGGGCATGTAGTTGGACGAAGTTTCCGACCGAGCAGCACGTTGCTTCGCCTTCCCGGTGGCAAATAGGCGATCGAAAGTTTGACGGCTTCGTAGAACTACTTATCGGAAGGCTTCATGGTCGGGCGTGGCATTGGCCTGATCGAGCTGCTCGGGATGCTGGATGGACGATTGGCTTTCGAGCAAGCGCTCCGCTTGGTTTTGTCCGAGTTCGTTACGGTAGCAGCGGTGGCATTTTCCTCGAATTTTCGCTGCTCGTTTGCTGGTCAGTTTCGGACAACGAGCCCAAGCGACGTGTCGTACATTCGAATGAATGGAACTTGTACGCTTCTTTGGGAGCACCGTGGGATTGATGGAGAATTTGTTGGTCACTTTTTTGTACCGAGCTTCCCCCACGTTCAGGCAATCTTCCTTTACACAAGAAATTATTGTTCAAATATGTGTGGTAAATTTATTTTTTACTTAGAAACTGTTATTTTAATCATTATTTTTGTTGCTTTCGTTAGGATACCTTCATTGAATTTTGTTTAAATTTAGTTTTATCATTTATCCGTCTATTTGTTCACCATTTTACCCTTTCTGACGCACATTTCTCCATAATCCTTCTTGCGGTACAATAACGTGGTTCCCCTCAGTCGGGTCAACGTTTCGAGGAAAACCCGGTCCTTCACTTGACGAGATTCATGAGAAGAATATTATACCGAAAAACCATAACCCACCCGTCGAAGCGTAGGTTTTCCCGCCCCGTACGGCGAGCCAATCTACGTCAGCCGAATCGGTCGCTTCCATTCCAATGCCCAGCATGTTGCCAGCAGTACCGGACCCAGCCTACACCCCCATCTTCTGCCTCGTCGGCAGAATATGGGACCATCGACCGGATCGCACTCGCATTACCGTAGTGCTTACCATGAACGACGCCTTTCGAACCGGTACCACTATCACCACTGGCTTATAGATGCTGCCCGATCTAATAAGAAACTCTTGTCGGTGAAATCGCATTGATAACGGGTTGGCCGATGGTGGACGATGTACGTAATGAAATCAGTGCCGGCTTCCGCTCCGGAGGGATAAGGAATGGATCAATCGTGTGGATGGGTGCTCGGGTATGGGGTTAAATAAAATGGTAAGCAAACCTTCGGTCACAATCAGGAGGAGGAGTATTATCAGCCCCAGATTCGGCTGGAGAGCGTTGGGAAAATTCTGAATAAATGAAATGCCTGCCGATGGGTTGATGTTTGCGATTGAGGAAAGACAATCAAATATTGCTTCAGTGGGGTTCGGTCTGGGGGGAACTTATTTTTCCCGTGATTCCGATTCGTGTTGATTTATCATTAGACCTAGTGATGAGTTTATGAGCTCTAGCTGTGGTGTTGGTGATGGTTTCAAATGTCAAACCAAGAGCAAATACAAAGATCTTTTTTTTAATTGCGAACCTTGGATCTGATTTAAGATTCATTTTCCATTTAATCTGCTTTATCCAATCTTCTTGAGTTGAGCTAACAAGATTTAAAAAAAACTCTTTAAATAGCTACCCTTTTCATAAAGTCCTTTTCTTCCAAAAATAATTAAACTTTGTCCAACAACTAATTAGCAAAGTCAAATAGGAATAAATCAAATAAAATTCCACAAATAAACCAAAATATCATCAAAGGAAGAGAAAGAATCTATTAAATCTACGCCTTCGACAATGTATTATAAATGTTTGACCGTTAAGTAAACAGAAACAATCAGCAAAGAACAACTCCAAGAGCTAACAAAATCAGAGAGTAATTTAAATTTGGGTCTGCTGCAGGGAAATTAATAACTCTCATCATGATTGCGCAACATGACCGACTATGGGGCTTTAAAACAGGCTTCAAGATTAAAAGTACAGAGACACGCTTTCAAAGTAGAACGAAATAGCGGAACTAGCACGTTCAACTCGTGACTACCAGTGAGTGTGAAAATTAAATTTCAACTCGTCGTAATTGACTATCGCGTTTTATTTACGCGACAGAAAATTGATTATAAAATGAATCGTTTTCGGTGGTTGAACAGAACAGAAAACCGGTCCAACGGAAGCACTCATTTGAAATGAAAACGACGGCAGAAAGGGTTTATTTCGAACGAAGGGTTCTCAGAACGGTTAGCGGGAGACCGAAACGAATCTTAAATCTGTCTCGACGGTGCCTTTTAACGGGTCTGGAAGGTGTTGAGTTACACTTTGTCGTTGGTGGTGATGTGACAATTTCGGTGTAACGGAAACATCTAGTGCCTAATCGAAGTTAGAAGGTGAGACCGGGAGAATTGTACTAGAACCCTTTAAATTGAAAAAAAACAAACGCTTTGTCTGAAGCAACAAAAACAAAATCGTAGCACTTTGTTATGTTCAGTTATTTGAAAAGGTTAAAACAAAAAATTAGAATGTACTTTCGTCTACCTTTGGGAAGTTAAACAGATTGCGATGATATTATTATTCACAAACATTCTTGTTCATCTTGTTTAGTAGTCATACCTTTTCTGAAATTAAAATTACCAAGTTGATACCATAACCTGATAAAATTATAAAAGAAAAGGGCTATTTCATAGCATTAAAGTAACAAGATTATAAGACATAAGATCAATGTTGAATTTTACATCACTTTCATTAGACTCTCAAATGAAAATTTAAATTTAAGACAGTTATAGACAATTGTACTAAACTACTTCAAACAAATCGCAACATTTATATCGCTTGCCTTTGATGTTATTCTAGCATTATTATTATTGCCAGGAGGTTTGGTATTATCTTTGATCCGCAATGTTTAGTTGCATTAGTCAATCAAATCATTGACAGGATTATTGTTCCCGGGGGGCTTTTGCAGCAGATTTAACTAAACCTGGATGACGAGCTGAGTGAAATCAATTTATATCGTCACTTCGGAAGGAAGTGTGTTTGTCTATGAGCTGTTGATTTGTAGTGGAGCATTTCCCGTTTGATCTTCACCTCCTCGTGACACGCAATTCCCTTTCATGTCCTTCATGTGTGAAACAATCTTTCATCTCCCTTGTTTTTCGAGCGATGGTCCCGAGCGTCCCCGGGATTTGACCACAGATTTACACGCAATCGTGCGTACATTGCGAAATAATGATGAGCTTGATGTCAGGCGCCGGGCCGGAATTCTTCCACGGGGCGGAAACATCACTCACGTCCCTGGAATAATTCATGCGGATGGGAGCGATCCAGCAACTGGCAACGACTGGCGTTCACTCTGTCTGCCAGTTTTCAACACCCGACACCCGATTTCCCAGCGTGAGGCAAAAGCCCGATCAAGCTCGGGTTCGAGTGCTGCGTACGAGTAAATTATGCAACGCGTGTCGGGAAAAGCACATTCGCGCTGATTTGTAGCTGATTCGCATCCATTCCGTGTCGTGGTTCAGTTGTACATCAGCCCCAGCTGCTCACACGCGGCTTTTGTGTGTATCATTCTCATTGGGCGGGGAAAAAGGAGGCTGTGTGTGGGGGAAATGTACGGCGGCAAATCATTTTCCCACCCCACTTATCTAATGGGTGCGAACGATTTAGAAAGTGTTGCGAAGGGTAGCTTTGGAATTGTTTGATGATGCTCCACACACATTGAAGTGGCTTTAAAAATAGTTTACACCAACCGTCAGATGGAAAACAAAACTGGAAATCATACAAAACCATCTGCGTATCCTATTTTATTGCACAGCATTCCACTTCCGCATGGCAGAAATATTTCGAGGCGTTGCGGATGGAAGTTAAATATTCCTCCATGAATGTTCAACATTTCGTTTGAATACCATTGTTGGCGTTGGTTGATTTAAAATACAAACATAACTTTGGGATTGTTTCCGTTGATCCTGGCTCTAGTGTACGCCAGGTTAGCAATTAAATTGTAATTAATGAATCTCGCGCTTCGGGCGCCATGTTTGGGGTGCAAAGGAGTAGTTTACACGTTCAACTCCTCTTGAATGAGGTTTGTTGTATTTTCCTGTGGTAAATAACGTTTGCTCATCATTCAGCTGGCATGAGTGGGTTTGATATTGATCTCTATATTTTCGTTATGGATATATTTGGTGGCTCTTATAAATATTAGTTTTACTTTAGGGAGCCATGAAGTTTACGTTAACGCTACTAGAAAGACAGTTGATCGATTTATGTGAAATTAATTATCCAAAACATTATTTTTATGCTGGACCTGGCAGTGTTTGTTTATGAACATATCCCTTTTTTACCGGCTCTCGTGCTGGTGCCCGATGATTTAGATCTCGTTAGTGTGTTGTTTATAACGGTACCAAAACTATTGTATCCTAGGAGTGGCTCATGATCACGATGATTAATGGTTGTTGCGGAGAAAGGTGGCAAGGCACGGAACGGTGCGCTGCTCGGTGCCGTTCTCCGGTTGCCCACATAAACCGCTTTCTTGGCAAACCCTAAATGGACCCTTTTTCGATCGTAACAATAAACTATTTAGCACCGACTAACCCATTCCGGACGGATGGGCCATATTTCGTACGACCAGTGGCTCGCCCGCCTAATGACCGACTTGCCTGCAGTTTATAAGCACATAAATGTTATTAATTGTTCAACGGTAGCATCGTAGGGCAGGACATGCGTGATGCTATTTTCTGGCAAGAAAAACGCAAACCCAAGTTCGGAGGAACGTGACGGAAGGAACGAATGAGTGGCTGCAAACGGTAGCTTCCCCTTTGCAGTCTAGTCCTTTTCCCGGCAGTGCAAATGAAAACTGTGCTGGCAGGGAAAACTTCTGCGGTGGACGAGTGACTGCTGGGTGTCACTATAAACCCGGAATTTATTGGGCAACTTATTGAGTTGAACGAGCTGTGAGCGTGCGGGTTGCCGTTGCGTGCATTCCAGTGGAAAACGATATTCCAGTGTTGAGGTTTGAACTCGACAAAGTTCGACTGTTGGGGACATTTTGCTGAAAAGTATAGAAAAGACGATTTTATTTGTTTTCAGTGACATTTGAATATCTTGCATAGCGTAAATAGACCAAATTATTCTAAATCTAATGTGATTTCACTACGAAACAATGCAAAATTGCTTCATGAATAAATAAAGCCACCTTGTGTTTCCACCACCATGAAATGATCATTTCAATTTTGGAAGGTACAGCTATTAATAGAATATGTTTGAAATGCATGATGAGCTGGAATTAAGTATTAAATTTATTTCTAGAAAAACTCGCCACATGATTGATAAAATTGCCATGAAATTCGATCCTTTTTTTCAAAGCTTTGTTTTCGAATCATAATTTAACACATTTTAAATTATGCCGAACGTTATCCAATAA
The DNA here is from genome assembly GCA_000441895.2 of Anopheles sinensis. Classification (NCBI taxonomy): domain Eukaryota; kingdom Metazoa; phylum Arthropoda; class Insecta; order Diptera; family Culicidae; genus Anopheles; species Anopheles sinensis. Next base: position 670,063 of record KE525346.1, read on the forward strand.
ATTTCATGCTTTCTGTCTGAAGTAAAAGCCTTACCCCTTATGATGGTCCCTTTATCAGAGCGCCAACCTAAATAATGCTGAAATGCGGCACGGAGAACACATTCTATTTTCTCAAAAACCTGTTCAGGTATTTTTCTTTCCCCCAGACGTCAAGCTTGCCCAAAACATTCATCCATTTGTTGATTATTGCAGGGGTTTTGGAGAAAGAACTGAAAACTCCAACAACCCTACAGTAAGGCAAAGGAAAAAACGAACAAAAAAGTAAAACAGGAAAACGCTTTCTTCCTTGCATTAACAGTAACCGGCAAAAGTGACTATCTAGCGATGAACGTAAAATAACCTAACCCGCATAACCCTTTTCGATGGTGGAAGGAAAAAAATGAGAACAAAAAGTTTTCCTTGCTTACGGCTTTGTTTGCGCACCAGCCGAGCCATGGAAAAGGGCTTTCACTTCGTTCCGTTCGGAGTATCAAAACATCGTCTCAAGTTGAAGGAAGTCACCCCCGGTACTCCCTTTGTCCCTCTATACGAAAGCACTCGTTAGTTATGGGACTTTGGGAAGTGTTTGTTGTTGTTTTCCTTCGCCTCCTGGCGACTTTTTTCAGCCTTCTTTTTCGATTTCCTTCCGATTTTATCGATACCATTGTGACATCCAGCCGCGTTTAACACCCCATCGTCGGCAATTGAGTTTGATCGCTGGCGGTCGGAAGGAGAGGAGGGCCGAGGGAGGCACTTAGACAGAGCGACTTGGCATAAATCATTTTCGAGGCCACCCCCAAAGGTCACGTGCACTTATGGTCGCCCCGGCAGGCACTTTGGCGACCCAGGCAGCCCATCCAATTCCAACCAACGGCCTGCCGGAAGCCATCGGCTGATGCTGATCGAGCCGGGTGTAAACGTTTTGACAGCGACCTCGCCACCACCCGACGATACAGAACTCCCTTCACGGGGCGGCTTATCGGCGGAACGGCCGCCCGGGGGGAGGATTTGCCGCCAGCTGATGGTCATTTATCTAAGTGCCGCACTAGCGCAGGGTAGATTTATTATCCCGACTACAGTTCACACCCTTTGACCTGGTTCAATCCTTCCGCGTCGCAAGGTGGAGGAGGTCGCGTCCGATGCGACGATGAGGATAAGCTTTCTGCGACTTTGCATGATGCTGCTCCTTTGGCAATTGGTACTCCTTTGCCTTCTTTTCTATGTTCCCCATTCCTTTCGGCTGTACGAGATCCAATCCCACGGTATCGTGAACTGATTGTGTACCGAGAACTACCGTTTCGATGGAGGCGCCTGGTGCTTGGTGGAGACACGAACGTTTGATGGAGGCGCCTGGTGCTTTGTGGAGACACCAACGCTAGGATGGAGGCGCCTGGTGCCTCATCCGTAAATCCGTCTGGCGATGGGGCATGATTTGGAACCCCATCCAATTTTCGAAGAAAATAAAACAGATCACACATAAAGATACTCGCACACGAGACGATAATCACGGGGGTTGACACACTGCTGGAGGGGTGGGAGGCCTCGATTGTTACGCACCACACCTACAAGGCAAGGAGGTGTTAAATCCGGGTTGGTTACTTTTGAAATTTAACCATGGAGAAAATTGACAGCAGAGAAAGATTTATGTAAACCTTCACCGACACCATGGACGCGCGGCTCTTAGCGACCCGATTTGCCAATCATTCCATACCAACGAAGAGCGCTCTTTCACGACACACAACGCCGGGTTGCGTCTTCCGTAGCTTGTGTCTTCACATTTTACGTTCGATTTTCCACGCCCTTACAAGAGAGGAGGAGATCACAGCGGAACGCCTCGATTGAACGATGCTGACATTTCTTTGGATCCTACAGCCTGTTCGAGGCTTTGCGGCTTTCAACGCACATCACTTTGAATTATGTGCGGGTTTGCACACACTTTGGCTCCCTAAAGCCTATCGATACTATGTTTAGTAAACGAAGTAAAATCGATCCACCACATAATCGTTGCGATTGACATCTTTTCCAATAATCTGCACCCGATGGAAAAAGTTTTGTTTGATTATTTAAATAAACACCAGGCAACATCAAAGCAATAGACCGGTGGACCGTTATTTCGTACACAAATAATGTCAGTAAATATTTCCGGAACAATTTGCTTCTGGTGTTGTTTATCTATTTTGGTTTTGAAATTTTAAATTTCAACATAGTTTGGTATAAAACGACACAGTCACAACTAAGGATGTGTACAATACATTACTCGCCAAAGGAAAATAAACACACAACTTTTCCTCCATCCAATCGTTTCCAACGTCGTCCAATAGGCAAGCAGAAGCGGACGGAGTACGTAGACGTTATAGCGTTTAAAAACTTTTTGCTCCCTCTGCACTCCCATTGACCCATGCAACCCAATGTTGGCATATGGCATTGCAGTACAAAATGTGTTTGCCACCGCCGTTTTACTCGATCGTTGTGCATTTGCAGTATGGTTCGGTACCGGTTTTCCTTTACTACGTTTATTTCCAACTCAACACCAACCTGGTTGGTATGGCAAGCAACTCGAGCGCCAGTTGGTTCGATAACTTTTGGATCAATTTAACATTGCTGAGCGTTGCATGGGATGCACTCGCTCGAACATATGCACTCTGCGTCTTCCGAGCGTTGCTGGTGACGTTGCAAAAAGTTACGGAGAAATATGAATCGTTTGCAATGCGCTCTAGCATCTTGAACGAAGAAAGAAGATGGTAAAGAAACTAACTTTCAACCGTCTCGGTTTGTGCATGTGCATTTGCCAGAATGGATGGGAATGTCACGTAAGGTCCGTCGTGGGACTTCCATTGAAGAAAAGCACATACGGCAATGGAATATCCTTATTTCTTCCTATTTTAGCTTCCCTTTTCCTAGCACTGTCAATCGAACCCAACGCGTACGTCACATCGCGCACGGGAGAATTCAATTTTCCTTATCTCGTGCGAACCCGAGATCCCGAAAGCCTTGCAAGTGGTTTTAGTTTTATTTTCTTTACCCCGTTCGATTACGATCACCCGCTTGCCGATCTTTTAAGAAAACCAATTCAAAGGGAAGCCCGACTGGAGGAGTTTATTTCTCCCAAGATTCACAAAATGGAACTTGGTTTTGGGAACAGGATGGTCTTATCATGATTCTACACGATACGCAATTCATTCGATCGGACGCTGCCACGATTCGAACTGTCAGTGAAGGGCAGCTGTGAGTCGGAGAGCGCACGAACGGGAAGCAAATCGAATGGCAAGTGTCAGCAATTCGTGTCACCGTTTTTCCATCCTCTCCATGTATACTCAGAATTTCAGATGGTGAAAGGAATATTCACCTTTTTACCGAGTACCAAATTGGTGTAATTTCATGACAAGCACGAATATTGTGCATGTCATCAAAGCAGCGCCATACCGAGTTCAAAAATTGGGTGGCTTGTTAGCACATAATGTAAATCAAAGGCATATCAAATATTACTATATGAACGGTTTGTTTGATCTGGTTGTGATGTGGTTTTGTTGGAACTTGTAATTTATTCTAGGAAATTCCATTATTCACTGCCATGAAACTGCATGAGGTTTGAATATGCAAACCGTATTATTAATTTTTGCTAATTAGCAACAGCTCTTTGATTCAATTGTCACAAATTTAAGACAATAATTCAACAAACACGATTTCACAATGTTGTTTTCTGTTTTCGTTCGAAATCTACAAGCTTCCCAACAAACAGATTGGATGGAAAAATTCGATGTTTGTTCGTTTACGGCTGAATGGTAGCCAACTTTTACCCGTCAACCCTTTGCCACCCTCTCGAGCTCGCCCGGACCGTGTTTACTCTGCGGGTCGTGGCAATAGAATTTTCAATTTCCTTTTTCATTAGGCTCTAGTGGAACCCACCACCGGTCTCCGCATCGTTTCCCGCATGCGAATGTGCCCGAACAATAATGGTAAACCCACACGGATGCAATGGGAAGCCTAACGAAATGTTTGCTCTGCGGCTGAATCTTCGTTTCCGTTGCTCAATCTTCTTTGCCGGTGGCTTTGGTGTCTGTTTCGTTAAAAACGGGTACTTCGCCGTCCGAAACCCGAGTGAGGGAACGGGGTTTCTTTCATGTTTTTGAGCCATCTCGGCGTGGAAGATGTTGCTTTATGCTTATGCAAATATGTGTTGATTCTGCACCGCTGGCACACTCACAATGGCACGGCCCTTCACGGGAGCGCATAGTCCTTCGCCGATACGGATTTCCGCTTTTCGTTTATCAGGCATTCCTTCCTTCACCCGGCGCTCCTGGCGTGGTTACCGTGCGCTCTTGTTGGCAGATGCAGCTTGCGATGGAAGCTCGCTGCACGGTTGTGAGAGTGTTTGTAGTACGCCAAAAACCACAGCTGTCGGCATGGGGCAGAGAATCTTCATATCTTCATTCTCTCGGCCGGAATGCTCCGGCAGCTGCCGACTGGAAAATGTCTGGTCCAATCGATAGTTCACATAACTTTGCTGTCTCTTGCACGAAGAATGTTCCAACACGATTTGGCAGCACTTTGCCAAGTGCGAACATAAGAACTCGTGGCATACGTTTTGTTAAGTTATGCAACCAATCATAACAGACTAAACCGATGAAACAGAAACGAACAAAACAACTTTTTATATACATTTTTGAATAATAACAAAAATATTTACAGAAATATAACAAAAAAGAAATAAATATTTTAATTCGTTTGACAACAGCAAATCTAATTCGCAAAACGAATAAAAATCATAAATATAATAGTGTCAATAGATGCTGACAGATATCGATTTTCTTCGTTTATCTTTCTGCCCTTGAGGGAAAACTCCAACAAAACAACACATTGTGCTACACGAAGCGCAAAAACGAAACGAGCGCACATATTTTATTCCTCGCTCGTTCCTGATGGCTCCCGCATGGTCACTTTCCTTGCATCATTGCGAGATAATCATCACGCAATGAAACCAATCAAAGTTTCTTCAGACAGCCATCATTGGCGTGGCGCTTTCTTCGCCATTGCTTTCCATCTTCGTTCCATGTTGCATGTTAGCGAGAGCAAACAGCGCAAAAAAAACAACTGAAAGGTCAGCCATCTTCCGGTCGCAATGAATGGAGGAAAGTCATAAAAGGGAATCATATTTGCAACATCAGCTGAATCATAAAACCAGATTATTACCCAGCAACACACACGCAGACTAGTATTGGGCATTGAATGGATTGATAGGAGCGGGCCTGCATTAGAGATCGGAAGCATTAGAGATTGAAGGTAATTATGCTTGTAGTAAAGAAAAGTAGTGCAGAACCAGCAGTTGTTAAGCAGAATACTGCGATCATCACGTTTGATGGAGGCGAAATGAATTCATGTTTGTGTTTATTATTTGTTAGAATTACACATTGTTCATTAACCTAACGATTTCTTTCTCTCGATTTTCCAAACCTATCCTTTATTGAGTAAATTCTTTGAACAACATGCAGTGATTTTCATAGGAAAAATATTTGAACTATCATTGATAATTGATTTGTCAGCGATAGGACATTCGTCTTCATCATACGCTATGCTACACGTGCATGTTTACCATACACTCAATTCGTATCGACTTCACATTCACATTCCGGGCAATAGAGCACGTGTTTATTCTGCTTTGAAGCACTTGCAAATCAGGGCTGTCAGAGCCACTCAAAAAAGGACCACGCGTTTTGGCGGCATTTGTAAGCAAGGCGTAGTAAGCGTATTCTACTGGAAAAAAGGACGACAACCTTCCGGACTGGGTCAACACTTCTCGGAAGGCAAACTGATACTTTTCACTACGAATAGCACTTTTTCGACCTCTTCAGCTTGGCTTCCAGGCTCGAGGTGCCGGTGGAAACTTCATTGTGCTTGCTCGAACGCGTCAACAACCTTTTCTCACCAGTTGGTGCTTTTTTCCATACAACTTGCACTGTGTGTAGGCGCGAAGGTATGAAAAGAAAACACCCATCTTCGCTTGAGGTGAGTTTCCTTTGCCCGTAAGTCTAGACCTGACGAGAAAATGCTTTTACGCGGGCGAGAGCGAATTCGATGTTTAAATTATAGATTTTTTTTTGTACACCAGCAGAATTTTCCTCCTCCTCCTCGTGAAACTGTTGAATTTTTGTGGTCTCTACTTTCTGCGAGCAACTAAATTCAATAATAACAACTTTCGAGCATCTTAGAGCATGCATAATTTCGACTGATTAAAGTGCGAAACAGTGTGGCCCGGCTGCCGTGCAGGCGAAGCGGTTGATAAAATCAACAAAGTTTTATTAACTTGTTTTCCCGTGGCCACATGGGAACCTAAAGAGAGCTCTAGCGATAAAGCTGCTAGTGGCTAAAAGTTGTGATTCAATTTATTCATTACACAATTTATGCCGCCTCGTTCACAATGGAGAGTTTCCCGTCGAACAGGTGTGTTATCAAGAGTGTCAATTTACATAATCCTTCGCACTATGCCGTTACACTTAGTACACAAGCGCACACATTCACACACATACATAACATACGTTTTTCCATAAACCATCAGGGTGATAAGATAATGGAGATAGGAAGGATGAACATATTGATTTATGCCTCAAGTATGAAGATGTTTCTTGAATGTTGTGATTCTACAAGGGGTTGGGATTATAAAACAGATTTATGAGACCCAAAGCTTAATCCGGTTTTGAACTGGTGAACGTATTTTTTGTTTTTCGTATAGAAAACCATTTTGTTTTCCTCTTAACAGTTGAAAAACACGTGCTTTGTTTGTTTCCCAGCCACAAAACCGGTTTCCTATAAGCTTCCCTTAAGCGCAGCTTCCGGCAATACAGAACGGTATTTTATGTTCGATGGAACAGGATGGAAAATAATTAATATTCCTCACCCATACCAAGGCAAGCTTTCCTTGTCGATGTTGCCTTCAATAACGGCCATAATTTGCCAACGTAGATCCTTTCATGTCAAGTAGCGTAATTTTGTATCGCCTTTCTCTTCCGTTTGCTACTTAGGTTTCTTAGGAGCGAAGCCGGTAGGCGTTATCAGGCGTACGATCAGGCCAATAGCAGTGGAAGCCCTTTCAAAACGAACTCTCACACACAGACACATAGACACACGTCATGCTGGAGCATAATTTCGAGCCGCGCAGCAAACCGTGCGAGGATAATCGAGCCGATTACGAAGCACTGTGTCTCATTTAATTAGCCACGATATGCCCTCAGCATTTCCACTGGGGTTGAAGCGTAGAAAGGGGTGTGTTTATGGCACAGCTTTATCCCGGGGGGTCGCGGGGTTCGATGGTGCTCCGTTACCGGGTTTATGTCTTGCAGTAGCCGCTGAAACAAAAATCAACCGGTTTGGTGCGCTGCGTTGTTCTCGGGCGAAAAGGGATCAACATTTCAAAGAATTTTCAATCTTTCCTTCTGCTGCTTTCATTCTCGGGAGGATGTGCTTTCGTGCTTTCTTTTCAAGCGTCTTGTACATTTGTTGATCACTGTCGAAGGTGAAGGTTTACTTTTTATCCCTCCTTCCCAAGTGCCGGAGTAATGTTGCTAACACGCGAACAAGTCAACCGGCAGCCAGCTTGCGCTTTTAACTGATCAAAGAGATTTTTGCCACGCGGCATTATCGCAATCCAACCAACCGTCGTGCAATAAGCGAAGAGCGAAGAAATAAAACCAACCGGATGAGAAGAACAACAAGAAAGCTTCCCTTTATCCTGGCGAGTATAAACAAGTTTCGGTTCCCAAGTCAAGCTTGGTTTGTTTTTCTACCCTTGCTAACCCCTACCAGATGTGAGGAAAACCTTTCCGATCCCGGTTTGCGTTGCGTTTTGCACCGGCCGATCACCGACGGAATAAGAAAACTTGAAAAAAAGACTCTCAACCCAGTTTGTGAAGAAGTTAAATGTTTGCAACCGCAAAAGTTCTTCCCAATTCCATTGCAGTTTGCTAGCGATTGCATGGTGCGGGGGTTCCCTTGGCCCGGACGGATGCACATCGATTTATTCGCAGTAAAAGTTGCCTCTTTCGGCCGGTTTGGTATCTGGACTGCGTCGCTTTTAGCTGCGGTTCGTTTGCCTCACGCGCACTCGTGCGCCACGGAATGTGGCCGAAAAAATGTTTGATTGGAGTTCATATTTTTTCAACGTGGAGTGCGGGAAGGAAAGAAGGGGGGGGGTGGGGGAGGTTTACTGACGAAACACAGGGTAGAAAAAAGAAATGCATCAGGAAAGTAACGTCAGTGAAGTGGCCTTATGTCAACGGGAAATAGATCGTTATGTTGAGACGGCTTGCTAGCAAAATAATTGGTAACAATTTGCAAAATGGCCATAAAATATTAGTTTTCAAAATGTTTTATTCCATTGGATGATTGGTGCTTTAGATTTGTATTTTTCAATATCAAATTCGGTATAAGTCAAATAAATGTGAAATCATTGAAAATTATTGATAGAGAGAGGTTAATTAATACGGATAGAAGCATAATTGGTATCAATTTATTTGTTAAGGAAAAATCTTAATCCATGACACACTTTGGTCGTTAAAATTCTCGTTTATAATTCACTTTGAAGAATAATTTAGCTTGTAAAACTTTCAATGAGTGGCAACGTTAATAGGCATACAAAATCTTTAATTAAATCCAGGAAAGGCCGCTGATAGGTTGAACAACTCGTTTCTACTCGAACGTGTCGCAGTAAATTGGTATTTGTCCAACACCACAATGTTCGCCCGAATCGGAGCACATTCGCAGTTCGCTAGATTATTCCCATTCTCACTTCCGGGATCAGCGTTTGCGGGTTTCTGACAAACGGTCCAGGGAAAACCCCTAAGCCAGCTTCACCAAGTTTTTCGGTTTTGGTTGCTGTCATGTCCTGGGGAAAAACCTGCGTGCACCGTGGCCGGCGTCAAGTCACCTGCCAGAAACAATCGCTGTTGGCAGCAATTCACGAGCTCGCCATAGCAACGCATCACAGGCCGCCGCAAAGCATTGCGTACCGGAATTGGTTCCGCTCTTGCGCGAGACCAGATCAGGCCCTACCGTGCCTCTATTGCCTTCCGGGCCGATGGAGAAATGTGCTTTTCGATAGCGTGCCAGGTACGTGACATGTGATCGTGACCAAGCCGTGCACATTTGCAGCCTCAACCCCCCGAACCAAACCCACCAGCCAACGGCCGCTAATGAGTTTTTGGGGTGAATGTAAATGCAACGGTAAAACGGCAGCCGCATCGTGTCGCGGACCGCACACCCGGGATCGAACGGTTCGGTGTGGGTTTTCGGTTTCGGCGTTGCAGGGATTCCGGAACGACCGACACCACCGGATGGAGCGAAATTTGACAAACGGTAGCAAAAGCTCGGCGAGGCTGATAGCGAAGTAGTGAATTAAAATCAGTCCATTGCTACCGAGCCAGTCGGGTTCGAAAGCTCGAAGATTGGCTTCAGGCGATCCGGTTCGGGGAACACCCTTCGAAAAGTTTGCAATTCGTTCGCTAAACTCGTTTCACCGTTTCGGGCAGAGATCAAACTATCCGTTTGCTTGCCACTCGTTCCTGCGGGCTCGCGCTCGCGTTCGAGAACGCCACCTGTCAGTGCTGGACAGTTGCTGAAGGCAGCTCGTTTTCGCGTGTGACTTTTGCCAGTTGCACAATCGGGAAAACTATATCCCAGCCAGCCCTTTTCTCGCAGAACCCGTTCGTGATCCCCTTTCAGGTTTTGACGATCTCCACGTTCCTCGCGGCTGTTGACAGAAACTGTGCTCCAATAAATCATTCAACAGTCGCTGCACCGACGACTCGCGTGACAGCCTCGAGTGATGACGATTGAAAGGATTCAACTCGACCCTTGTGACTGGCTGGTGGCTAGAAAAAAAAGGTGCGGGTCGAAAAAAAGCGAGCCTTCCAGTGTAGCGAATTTTCAGCAAAAACCAAACATAAAAGGTAGAAAAAAGATTTACCTATCACAGTGTTTGCAGAAAGGATCGATTGCACTCGGTGTGTTTTATTATTATTTTACGTTTTCAATTTGTTTCCACGTAGCGCTCTGACAGGTTTCCGCTGTTAATTGGTTATTGGGCTCTCCGGTGAGCTCAGCGCGTGTTCAAGTATGCTTTCGCAGTGTTTGCTATGCTTTTCAGCAAAAAACAAATACTTGAAATCCACTCCAGCACACTTTGACACAGGCCGGGCATGCCATGATGACTGAAAACAAGATTGTCCGCAAGTGTTATTAGTTTCAGTAATAGTTTTATTTTCCTGCTGCGAAATCAAACCGATCGTGTATTTTGGAGCCACATCTCACTCTCGTACTGTTTTCTCTCCCTCACAGCAATGGCACTTCACTGGACACAGCAAGGCATGAAAATATTGTTTATTTTTACCGTCTACTTAAGCCGAGGTAAGTAAAACGAGTGGTATTATATTAAAATATTGAATGAAAAAGAAACTGCAAGAGGATAACAAGTTTTGCAATTGATTGTCACTTGCTTCAACTGATAGGAAATGCAATTCGATTGGGACGGGTTTTAATTTTAGATTAAAAAAAAAGCAAAAAGCCCAAGCCATAAAGCCCATTCCAAGAGGAGCTCGTTTTGAAATTGCTCGTTCTATTTTGCATATTTTATGTTATTATCTTTGTCTCTATCTCTACATTTGTCTGCTTTTCGGTGTTTTGTGGCCGGCAGAATTTTGTTCGACGGCATCGAAAAGTTCGTGTGCCCAGAAAGGAAGCTCACACGAGTTCGGTGTTTTCATTCTTCACGTTTCAAGTGGTCGTTCTAGGAAGGGTGAGCCTCAATATGACTTGAAAAAGTTACGCAACAACACTTGAAACAAATCTTTAAAGCCAAAAGCAAGATTAAGAATCATTTGGATAGTACCAGCTAAAGAATGAAGATCTTCAAATGTTCTCCCAATTTGATATGACTTACGTCACCAAATGGTTGCTGTTAAAACACACACACAACAAAAATACGTTGTAACCATACCTGTTACGCAACTCTAAAACTCTTCTTTCGTTTCTAATGACCTCCGTGCTTGTCGCTGTCAAATCACGACGAACCGCAAATCGACGGTTTTGTTTTGTGTTTTTCCACGCTGTCAAACAGTTTCCTTCCCCACAACAATGTTTTCCCATCCATCTAACCCCACCGGGACCGGGAATGAGTAACTCTCGTGCAAAAGCTTCATTGTGTTAAAAATACTGTGCGTGAACAATCTCCGATCTCTGCGGCTCATTCTTGTGCTGCGTGGCTGCGAGCCTTTTAAATCCCGCATGGCGGACATACGAGGTGAAGAAGGAACGACAGCGAAATTTTTAGAAGCTTGTTCGCCCGTTCGGGGATTTCTTGTACCATTGCACCGAGTAATGAAAAGCCAACAGCTCTCTGTGTCCCGGCGTGGAACGAGGCGAGACATAAGGAATGTTTTCTGAAACGAAATGATATAATAGCCTTTGGGTCCGTCGGAGTCTCCGCCGGGGAATACGGGTCCGTTCGAGAGTGTATAAGCTCGTGCTTGATGTTTGGCTATTTTTCTTTCCATATCTCTGGTGCAATATTTTATTTTTGGCCCCGTATAGATTTTTATAAAAATTAGAAAATGTTCTTTATCGTTCGGTATAATTTGTTAAAATGTGATCATCTTTTAGTTGTTGAAATGTAACTGTAGTTTTATTACCTCAAAGCACAGAAAAATCCGTGACAAAACATTCGTTTCATTTGTTGTACAGCAGAAAACTAAAGCAAACACAGACTAATCCACTATGCGGGTCGTTTTTCCATTGGGTCTTTTTCCTCCGGGGAGAGTGTCTCACGGCTCGCAGCAAAATATACCGCGTTTTGATTTATTAGCTTTGATGGCAACTGTAGGCCCACCGGTACTTTGCCTTTGCAGTCGAGCAACGGACTTGAACTTGAAGCGGAACAAATGTGTGAGAGTAAGAGCGGAAAATAATGGAGCATTACATTCGCGTATTTGTGTGCACAAAGAGCGTATTTGCTCGCCCGAAAGCGAACACGAGAGAAGGGAAAATTTGTTTTTCCTAATAACTGCAATGAGAAGAAGCGATACCGTAATCAGTGAAATACATTTGCTCATCTCACCGAGGCCACCGTCACGGGCGGAAAACAAAAGCCTGACTGACCGACCAGGCGCCTCCATCGGGCATCGGGTTCCCGGTGGGATTCATTCCTCCCACCCACGCCTCCCCCAATCCGAGTCGTCTGTATCGTTGGTAAATTTATTCATCACTCAAGTGCTCCCGACTGTTGACGTCGGTTGGGAGCGCATCGGAAGCCAGCTTCCGATCCGCCCGGTTCATTCTTCATTTCGTCCGTTTAGCATTTTCTAAGCATAATGAATGACTCAAACCCCGAAATTCGAACCCTCCCGTTTGGCGGAGGGCAGCTGTCCGGGAGGGCTCGGTGCGTAATTATATTAAATACGTTTCCGTTTCCGTATCGTTTGCAAAGGTGGTGAGGGTACCGGCGGCGAAGGTCGGCAAGTAAATCATTCCGGCTATTCGTCAACGTCAATCAACGTCCCGAACGGGGACCGAGCCGGACTTTCCCTTTTCTTGAGCCAACGCTTCTCGGGAAATCCGTGAAAGTGAGCGAGGCACTTTGACAAACGGTTCGTACGGGGTTCTGGTTCGTCGAGGGTGGGGGCAGAATATAGGCCCATCTCGGATTCCTATTGCTTCCGGGCCCCAAAAAACCCTCCCGTAAGTCATTAGCGAAAAACGGTGCGGGCTCGGGAACGTGAACCGTGTTCCGGAAGTGGCTTTCACTGCCGCAATCCTCGAGTGAACCTTCGGAGCCGGAGGTCAGAGGCCCGCAGTAAACGAACGACCCGGCAACGGAACGTAGCCGAACCATTACTTACATTTGAATAATTTTTGATTCATCTTTCATTGGGATGCAAAATTTCTCGGAAAATTCAAGTGGTTAATTTTTGGTTCTCGAGCATTGAACAAAGGAAAATCATTACCAACTAGGGAGAGTGGAAACGGTGGTCGACTGTAACGATGATGGAAGCCGTCACACAACTTTCCGCTGATGGTTGGTAGCCGAAGAACGAGGGAGAAACTGTGTAACGAAGCGAAAGCGTTTCTAATTGCTACATTAGGTCCATGGTGTGGTTGTGCGAAATGTGCTACAATTTGATTTTGAGTCGACACCGACGGCTCGTGCCTTGCGATGGCGTGAATTCTAATTTCGCCCGCGGTGAACAGTCTTGACGAAGTGTACAATTGAAGCAAGTCTCGGCGCGCGGTTCTATTTTCGAATCGTTTGGTCTTCCATCTTGATTAATATTTGATTGCATTCAATTTACGTCTTCAGACGAAGATTTATAAAAAAAAGTATTTTAGCTGCACTCTGGTAATTGTGCGAGCGAAATACATTTGTGGTTGAAAACGTCGACGACTTGTAACGAAAGTCTTTTGGAGAATCTATTAGGGAAAGGCAAAACATTAAATTTCATTCAAATGACGGTCTCCGAACTTGGTTTAATATAATTCTTTTTGGATGCGTTTATCTGTTGGTAGTGAAATTTTGTCTTGAAGTGAAAGTTTTATGCTGAAACCATTAAGCAAAACCAACCCTCACAGTAGATATTAAGCTGGTTTCTCGCTTTTGTTCGTGATGAAAAGCATAATCGAGAAGTAAATCGCTTAAACATCGATTATGCCACAAACCTCTACCGAGAATGTTACATTAGCAATTCTTTTTCACCAAACCCTCCGTTTTGTCTAATTTCTTGTCACGTAAAAGTCATCTACCAAGCGTTTGGGGAAGAATGAATTATAACAAAAGCTCCACAGAATGTCATCAGCTTTTGTGACATAGAACAGAACCGAGAACAAAGGCAACATCGTATCGTTTATTTTGGAAAAACTAACGAACAGAAGAGGAAAACTAATTCACATACGACATCCCACGCAAAGAAAGGTTACGAAAACTTAGCGTCTCGCTGAAACAGATACCACAAAGCACTCCAAAAGAAATCAGATTTACCATAAATGGACCGAGGGTAAAAAAAGAACACAAGACAAAACAAAAGCCACTGAGTTAAACTCATACACACTTTCCGAATGTCAAACGGTTGAGAGTGATTCTTTTCGATTGACCACAGAGGAAGCTCTGGAAAGACCAGTTAAGGGCAACTCGGATGCGACCGGAATCGATAACACCAGATAGTCAGGAACAATTTTATTTTTGGTGTTGTTTTGTTGTCATACGTTCGTCTGTTGTTGATGATGTTTGGTTTCCTCTGCAACGGACATTAAAAGGCGCGTGGAAACGCTGCACGGTGTATTTGTTCGTTTCGTTCATCGCATGATCGGTTCGCTCCTTTGATCAGCGAGTCGTACGTTGTGCGTCCAGCGTTGACCAGCGAATTGTCGTTTTTCCCCCCTTCTCAAGCCGTTTCAAGCACAAAAAGCAAACACCACAAAGTCGGCCGGAAAATACCAGCTGCAAACAGCTGCCTTCGGTAACCCTTTCGCACTTCGATCGCATCGACGATTGAAGCTGTTCGAGGTGGTTAAAGTTTTTGCAGCTTCACTTTCTTGCGAACACCCGAAAGAAGCTTTCGTCCGCAATGGGACGCGGCCAGCCGCAAAACGATGGCTTACGGTCGTCATCTGCTGTTGCCTTTTTACGCAGAGGATGTTTGGCTGGAAAAATGGGAGCAAAACTAACAAACCAAAAAAAAAAACAACAAAACAGGGGTTCACGTTCATTTCCGCTAACATGATCATGATATCTCGCGCTATCGCTTATCGAGAGGCGTTTTGATGTGGTTGATTTTTTTCCCCCGTTTGTTTGTTTGTTTCGCATATTGTGGAAGCATATTTTCGCACTACGAGGGAGAAAAGATGCGGAAGCCAGGAAAATGTTATGCGTGTACGGGTTTTTCGTTCTGTTGGTGAAAATTCGCGATAGGCTTGAAATTGAATTTCCTCCTTTTCACCCTCGGAGGCAAGTTTGGGAATGCTTTTACTGCGCCATCAGAACGCGCTCGCCTTCGGGTGGAAGCATATTTCGAAAGAATATGTTGCTTGATGTTTGGTTTGACGCAGTTCCGTTCTTCTCGTCACGAGTTGTTGAAGTGAGCAAAAATTCATTCCAGATTGGTTCAACCAGTTCCTGTACGCTCGAATGGTTTCGCTTCTTCACGGGATGCAACCATTCGGTCGGGAAATTCAATGTTTCGTGGAACAAAAACCGTCCTCATCCTTTCGATCTTCTTCGGGGAAATTTTAGACACTACCCTTTGTTTCACGGCACTCGATGTCATTCCATGCTGTCACAGCGTTTTTACATTGTATCTCACTGAATCGGTTCTGTGCATTTTTTTTCTATTCTTCCGGAAACATTTTCCACAAACCTTCGCTTTTATCACCCAAGCGCCATCGTTCGCATGAGGCATGAAAATGATAAATTAACACTGGCGATGTTATGTGTTTCCTTGTTCGTTTTTCCTTTCGGTTTCATCATGCACGCCGTGCTACCATCACACTGCAGGTGGTAAATTTACTTCCATTTTTATTGCCGCTTGCTCGCGAGACAATTGGGTGCGCAAAACGGGATGGGTTGGGAATATCATAAAACAGCGACGCTCGATTGAGCCGTTTCGAAAACGAATTCCACACCACCGTCGCGTCCAAGCACGTCCCTCGCACCGTGCGAGTATAAATTACGTGTAATGGTGTAATTTAAATAAAAACGCTACATTTACTTCCGCAGCCTCGGGGTTGAACAAGTGAGGAAAACGTTTGAATACAGCAACCAGGAACAATTTTCAGCTGTACGTCCTACACGATGCGATGTGGGAAAATGTTAAAATTCCAACGCGAATCTTTGTTAAAATGGTTTCATTTGCATGACGCACTTGTTCGAGTCTGTTTGTTCTCCATGGCCATGTGTGTGCGAACATATTTTCTTTCCATTTTTTCCCATCTCACATACTCACAGTCAGGGAGTGCTTAATTTTGAGTACATTTTCCGAATTACTATCCGGCTGTTCGCGGGCATTTGGCAGGTCAAACAATACAATTTGTAATTAATTTTTAAATCAATGTTTGACCACCGAGCTGGCTCGATTGAAATGTGGTCGTTTGTTTGTGCGCTCGCTGAGGGAAAATTATTTGCGTTTGATGCAATCAAAAGAGTTTTCCCCGAGTATAACTACGGGAAAGCTGAGCAAGCAGTTACATTTCAGAGCGATGAAAATTACAACGATTCATTGGCTCACAGAAACCCTGTTTATTACGATAGGAATAAATATTAATTCTTTGTAGATAAAAATAATTTTCCATTGAAGTTTTTTTTGGCCTGTATGCAAAGTTTTCTGTTTAGAAAAGTTCATGCTTCACGCAATTCTATTCAAACGATCCAATTACGCAGTATCCAATCAAGCAGAAAACCATATTTCTTTATTTTCGATCAAATAAATACAATTTATCCGTGCAAGAATGCTTAAAACCGAACTAAATTAGGGAACGAGAGAAAAGGAACTGCCCGCTCCTTTAGTACCGGGAATATTCATGAACCGTCGACCCTGTTGCCGTTTTAGTTTTGTCTTGTGCTCAATTGTTGGAATCTCAAAACACCGTGACCCTTGCTTCTTGGTGCCCGTTTGCTTGGTAAAAAGGGTCAAGAGATACTTCCGGCGATGGAATGGTCGGTATGCTATCCGGAACCGGCTTGGAAGAAGGTTTCACGGAGTTCAAGGGACCCCATTGCTAACAGTGCTTTACGGCGGTGTTCCTTGTAATCCATTTATCTTCTATCTATTTTGTTCAGATCCAAGAATGAATGAAACATGATGCATTGAGTATAAAAACAAACCCGCTGCAAAGGATAAGGAGACCTTTTAGAACCGTTTATATAGTTTTTGGTTGACAAAGATTTTGATCAAATTACAAGCTAGATGAAAAGTGGATCAAAAGAAAGTATTTTTGCAATCTTCAATAATTTATTCCTTATCCTACAAGTTTTTTAACAACAAATAAGCCTGATATAGCATATTCAGGCATTAGGATCACTTGGTTCCTCTTGAAATAGAAAAGTTGTGCATATAATTCAGGTACGTTTTTTTCTGAAGCAAAATCAGTCAGATAAATTATTTTTCAAATATTAATCGAGTTTTTTATTAATTCCTGTAACCAGTCCAATTTAAGTCTGTGAGATGAATCCCGCTTTAATATGTAAAAATACGGACCAAGCACAATCCTGAACCGGTGAAGTGATTTTCAAATCAATGTAATATCCTGTTTAGTCGCTTAACATGAATTTCTCTGCTGTAAATTTTAATGTAATTAAGCGAATTGCAACTAAAGCATACGTGGCATTGTTGATTCAAGATAATCATTCACATGGTTAATATCCGTAATTCAATCAATTGGATGGAAGCAATTAACTGCAAGCACGAAATTTATAACATAGCTAATGGCATTGAGATTATAACATCAACTGTGATATTAGTTATATTCAAAAGGGTTTTTTAACAGTAATACGTTTCTAGTTATCTTTTGCACCCATCTGTAATTTTACCATGCATAATATTAAAGCGATAAAGTGATGTTTGGTAGCGGTAGAAAATTGCTAAATAAAAGTATCGATAGATAAAATCGAACTTTATTCGACAGCCTTCCAAAGCCCTAGTAGAGTGATTCACAATAATGATGCATTAGCGATAAGGAATGATGCCAACCCCAATAATTTGCATGCGATAAGACCACCGTTAGGCTTGGGGCAAACTTCCCAAACTTGGTCCCAAGGCATGGCCGCGTTTAGGCTGGGAACAAACTTCACTTAAGCCGAATTTGCGCCGCTTCCCAAAATGGATCTTATTTTTGTCTGCACGTAAACCTAACGTGCCCGGGAGCTATCGTGGAAAAGATAAGACGACAAAAGCGAACGAAATAGACGAATGCTCAGTATAAAGTTCCCCGACACCCGCCTGTTCGTGCACCTCCCTTTCGCTCTTGCTTCTAACACGCAGAACATAAAATATCAATTTAAATTCGACGGCAACTGGATTGGAAATGAGCCGGGCCGGATACGATTAGGCTTGTCATTATTTGAATGGTTTTCTGTTCGCAGTTTTGTTTTGCTCGCTTTCCCTAGTCTCTTTTTTGCTTGAGGACACATTTCCCACCGATTCCCGGAGGGGTTCCCCGAGCGAATCTCGATGGAAATGGGATGGAAAATTCCCCGCCGTGGCATGTTGCTAACTAAAAAAAAAAACATTTCTGAGATCAACACGAAGCATATGGTTGGAAAAAACATATCCGACCGAAATGTATGAAAATGCCGGCGTTCTCGACACAAACCGTATCGCTTGGCGATATCGACGCATTGATTGAACGAATCCCCTTAACGGGTCACGCTTCGGTTGAGTTTTTGAATGATTCAATCGGTGTGGAAAACTGATCCCGCGCACGATGGCGAGGTTGCTAGGGGTGGGGTTTTGTTTTGAAATCCCACCTGTTTGTCGGGCGGTAAAATGGACGATTATGAAAAGATAATGACAGGCGAAATTTTGTTGCAGCAACTGACACGCTTGAATGAATATAATATGGTTGTTTCATGCTCAAACCATACTAATAGCTGCCATACCATACCATTTGGACGGATATGTGTTTTTCCCGAAACATGTTTTAGTTTCCTTTATGGAGTATCAAATATACTGATTTATTATTATATAGTGAAGCAAGAACAAACGTTTATCATATAGAATTTATGTGATCGAGTTTTTTGTATGTTACCCGAGCCTTTCAATTGTTTCCAGCTTATAACGTTTCGTGTTACTGCTGTGCTAAAAGGAACAATATTAAAATCAGGGTCCTGAGCTTTTGACAAAATACAAAAACCTATTTGCTGTTGACTCTCTCTCTAGAAATGGATGATCAAAATTGAAATTCCACCTCCCACAGCACGGTCAATCGAGTCATATAACATATGATGCGTCTGTCATCTCGATAAACGGCCCTGAACCTATCCTATCGAAAAATACTAATAGAAGACAGGACAGCCAAGGGCCCAGTGAAAGGTTCTGCGTCTGATGCATAATTCATCACTCATCAGCCATCAAACACTC
Organism: Anopheles sinensis; assembly: GCA_000441895.2. Taxonomy (NCBI): domain Eukaryota; kingdom Metazoa; phylum Arthropoda; class Insecta; order Diptera; family Culicidae; genus Anopheles; species Anopheles sinensis. Next base: position 689,148 of record KE525346.1, read on the forward strand.
GTACATCCGATATTTACTGCGTCGAAAAACGGCGAAAGGACGACGAGCGAAATTTGATGGTTCCCAGCCCAGCCGTGGCATGTGTGCGTGCTCGGTCAAAGTCCGAAGGTTGGCAGCCGGCACCAGATTGAATTCGATTCCCATGAAATTTAGATGCTATTCCCACGCGGCGACTCGAATTCGCCTTATCAATTTTTGGTATCTCTCTCGTACTCTGTCCAGCTGGTGATGGGTACTGTTAAGGCAAATAATTTGAATTTCTCCGTCCCTCGGATGGATAATGTGGCCGGCTAATTAACTGCTCTTCCCATCAAATTTCCCGTTGGTGGCCTATTTTATATCATCCGATTTGCACCGCCCTATCGCCTTTGGCGTTGTCAAGGGTCTTGCTTTCCACTTTCCCGGATCAACTTGCCGTCCAAGCCGCAAATCCTATTGATTCCCCATGGTGGCAGTGGAAATAAGTAAAAACAGAATAGGGCACCATTCCAATGACGAATGTGTTCGGCGCTGATAAGCCCTGTTCCCAGTTCGCCACGATTGTTGGAATTTGAAATTCCGGGAACGCGTAGAAAACCTCGGCGCGGGAAAGTGTGCTCTCAACGGCGTAAATGTACGGCTTCGAGCGGATCGGGGAAACCTAATTATGTTCCCATATAATCGTTGCCAATCGGTTTGGTGGCGTACGGGTCGTTTTGTTATCCACGAGCTTCGAACATTTCAGAGGGGAGCGGAAGGGAGAGCAAGTAATGAGGGATCTAGGAAATTTGGAATATTTTCTATTGCCCCAGGCGGCAATTAAATGTTGGATTATAGAGTTACTTTTTTATGTAGCAACTAATCGTGTAACATAATGAAATTTTTTGGGAAAGTGTTTCGTTTTCGACGTCAAATCAAATTCAACTCAACACAATTGATTGGATTAGTTCAGTGATAAATAAAATGAAGAAAAAATATTTCTACACTCTCTAATTTATATAACCGTAGTTTTGTTTGTTTAACTCCACCTTTTTCATCCACAACTATTGCATCGAACAGTAGGGGTGGGAAACGATTAATGATGCCATTTTGTCGTGCCAAGTTCTTAATTTTCTCCAGTTTAAAGCACCAAAGGGGGGTTTAAAAAATTGCTTTGGCTGGAGCATAAAAATGACCTTTTTCTGCTCAAGTAAAGCATGATAGTGTAGAAGAACATTTTTAAAAAAATACTAGAAGAAATACCCTTCTTGCAGACATCCAAAAAAGGTAAAGATAAAATCAGTTTTCTTATAAATAAAAGAAGGTTTATCAATTAACTCATGTTTAACATGTATATAATTTAAAAGAAAGTTTAAAAACGCAATGCGGTGATTTATGAAAATTTGTTATCAAATTATGATATTATAAAAAGAGATATTAGAAACGTAGAAATACAGTTTGGTGGAAATATCATTCAAATTAAACTGTAATAGATCCAAAATATTTAGAAAAAGCCCATTGTTGGCAGCCTTATATCGTTTTACAAGTGCGTAGGATAAATATTTGATTTAATATCCTGTGCAATTATACGGTTCTGCGTTATATCCCAATTAGAACAAGATTGTAGCTGCCTTTTTATTTTTCTTTCTCACCTTGCAACACCATTCACTTCCGATTTACGTCCATCGGCATCAGTGTATGATAAATATTTAAACTACCACTAATCCTTCTCTGTATCTACACCCGCATCGAGGAGCAAGACTCAGAGGCTAGAAGGCAGACATATGCAGGGTAGTGGAGGGTTGTTTGTGCATTTGTGTTTGCGACGGGTGGAGATGGGAAGCCCACACTCGATATGACAGGTGATTTATGTTCCGCATCTGTGATAACATCTCACACCTTCCGCAAGGCGACAGCACGTGTGTGTGTGTGTGTGTGCCTGTGGTGGGCATTAGTGTCACTTTTCATTGACTTTTTCGAGCTTTCCCCCCGATCCCCACACCAAACCGCGACCGGAACCGAGAGGTGTGGGAGAGAAAATAAGATTGATACCGACGATAAATTAATTCTTGCACTCAGCACCCAAACACACACACACGCTCACGCACAATTGGGTCGCAAATCCTCCTCACACTCGACCAAAGCGATAGGAACACACTCCCAGAGGGAAGTTACTCCGGGCCAGTTGCTTTAACGTGGAGTAAATTAAGTGTCTCATTTCATTCCGGAGCTCTGGAGACTCGTCCAGTGTGTTTGTGTGTGGTTTGTTGTCCCCTGAAGGCGAGATAAGGTTGTCCCATCCTTTGCGGCCATCCATGTTGTCCTTGGTGTGGAGAAGAAAAGCTGGTTGACGCTTTTTTGTTTTTCGTGCAGTACCTTTGTCTTTGTGCTCGAGGATCGCTGGGAGTAATTAATGTTGAAAAAGGTTGATGTACTGCGTACGGTATGTTGCTTTGCGGGAAAAGTGGTTTCTCCCTGGTGTTCGTTCTCTTGTCAGTGCCGTATCCTTGGCATTATCGGTTCGATCACGACGAAGCCTCCTTTTCACCGGGAACTGAGCTCGGGATGGACCAAGGGACCGGAAGTCAAAAGGGATACGGAAATTATTGTCTCCGTACGAGCGACCCCTATAGTGTTTGCGTGTATGTGTGTGTGTTTGTGTGTGCACGTAGATAGGATTAGTGTGGACCCGTTCCGGAATCCCTTCGCCGGTATCTCAAGGTGTTGAAATTTAGCACAGCACAGCTTTATCGATACCTTCACCGGTCGCTCCAGTCGGATTTCTAATTTATCCTTCGCTCGGAGACGCTTGTGTTGTGTATTTTTCAATTGACAGCAGTGTCGGTCGGCGCCCATCAATTGATTGGGCACCCTTCCGGGTGGCGTTACGGACCAGCAGCGAGAAATTGGCACGCAAACGGATGTTCAGCACCGACGCCTGGGAGTGTCGATGCTGTGGTCCTAAATTTAGTTGAAGCTAGAATATATTTTCCTTCCACCTCGGGGAGCACCGGAATAATTGGTGGCGGGAAGGGAGTGGCAGATTTAGTTAGTTAGTTAGCCATGGAGGCCGACTTTCGCCGGTCGGAAACGTCCCGAAGAAGAAAGCTGCCTCATTTATCAACCCGGAGGTTGACTTCCGCTACACATCGGCCTCCAGGCACCATTTCTAATTTGTATCTTCTCTGCTTCCATTTCCGGTTCCGATCGATTGTTGCGGTGGCCCCCCCACACCACCGGTCACCCAAAAGGCATCACGAAGTCGCTGCAGACGTTCTCGGAGGAGCAGTTTCTGTCGGAGCTGAGTGACGACCGGAACCCCCTCGGTGGGCGACCGACGGTACGCAGCCGGCCAGCATTCTACCAGCCGAACATGGCGCACCAGCACCACCAGCACCAACCGCTCCAGTACCAGCAGCTACATCCGGCCATCGAGCACCAGCACCACGGGCCGGAAGCGACCGAGAACGAAATTTACGACTCGGACGAAAGCAATCTGCTCCGGACGCCGCTCGACCGTGGGCCGCACTTTGATTTATCGGCCTCGAAGAACATCACCGCGCTGGTCGGCAAGACGGCCTATCTCAACTGCCGGGTGAAGAGCCTCGGCAATAAAACGGTAAATTTCAATTACTGCACTGCAACAACAACAACACCTACGACGAACGGCGCACGGTGCAAGTGCGTCCGCAAATCCCTCGGCAAAGCTCTCGGCTCCAGTTCGCTTCCGTAGCCTTTTCCTTTTTTTCTTTCTCCGTTGTTGTTTATTGTAAATTCCACACCGGGTCCAGCGGGCAAGGTCTTAAACAACGGAATCAGATCCCCCAAGGTACACTCCAACAGGATCACGGCGTCGTCCGTTGCCGTTCGGATTTGCGGATGGGCGAAAGAAAAAGAGCTTCTGCATGCATCCAACGACAAAGCTCTACGGACAATATTTGCCCTGCCGATGCGGTACGATGAATTCTAATAGAGTGTACTACCACCTCTTTTTTCCTAACTCTCCTATAGGTGTCCTGGGTCCGGCACCGGGACATTCATCTGTTAACCGTAGGTAGATTCACCTATACTTCCGATCAGCGTTTCCAGGCTGTACATAATCCCCAGACCGACGACTGGTCGCTACAAGTAAGTCCCCTCATTCGACCTGGGATTTTTTTCTCCCCTTTGTGCGTAGGATGTCAAACCGTCACCTTTTTTGTGCGTCCTTTTGGCGCAAGTTAACATTGGACACACAGACACGCAGGGTGAAAAAAGAAACCGGAACGTCTAAAGCCTACCGTATCGATTCTCCTATCCAATCCAGTGACCCATCGATCATTGGACGGTCCAGAAGGATCAGCGTTGCTTTTTCCTGCTACGACCCACCCAGAAGGTGTCCAGTTTCTTTTTTTCCTCTGTTTGTTTCCTCGCTAACTTGGCTGTTTAAGTTTCTTCCTGCGCTCTTGTTCGCCAACGCGAGCACGCAGCTAATGGTGCACCGATGTTTACGTTCGTTCGTTCGTTCGTACTTTCAGATACGATACCCTCAGAAGCGGGACACCGGTGTGTACGAGTGCCAGATCTCCACCACGCCACCCGTTGGACACTCGATGTTTCTCTCCGTAGTTGGTAAGTAAGTCGCGCCTGCGCACAGTGGGATGAGGTTGAACAGTCAAGTGGACATTTTAAATTATTGTTCAATATTTTGACGATTTTGATCATTTTTAGCCAAAACTGATTCAAAAACATAAAAAAAGCTGATTTTGCCAATCCAGATGGTGTCATTCTAGAATACCTTACAGATCGAGTGAATTTGGTACTAGCGATCCACTTATTAAATGCCTGCTTGAGTACAATAAGATAGGGTCTTCCGTCGATTTCAATATGTCTGTTTGTCAGCTACGTCAGGTCCTTCGTTTTAGTTTGGCGTCTTAACTGTGCAACATTTGTTTAAGAATTTCAGCTTAAAACGTTATTTAGGCTCGCAGCCCGATAACCAAGTAAACAAAGCAATAATAAAAAATAAATAATAAATAATAAATAATAAATAAACAAGGCTTGATTACCTGGCCTATTGCAACAATATTTGAAAAAGCTGTGTCTCTTCCAACAAAGCATTGCTTCAAAGATTTACTCTTGGCACCTATTTTCTATGCGATTGATACGCATCTTAGCTCTGGGTCATATTGCATCAATACAGCGCGTTATGGTTTACTTTAAAGACTTTACTCAAGAGACTATCTCAAAAAGGGGAAAATCTGGGCAGCTGAATTTATAAGGAATTATTGCTTGCAGATGTATCAATATTAGGTTAATATATTCCACATGCTTCTCAGGATTCATTCCTGAGTTTTGAAACCTTGGGTTTCCCAACTGAAACATTTTATTGAAATGCTTTATTTTATAGCTATTCTTATGAGAAAGTTGTTTTTGAGTTCTTAAGATATATCTTTGCAACATGCTGAAATTCAATGAGAATTTTGAATTTGTTTAAATAATCGTAACCACGCGTATTTCAAAAATGCGTTAAATAGAACACTTATTTCACTTTTTCAACTTTGGCATAGCACAGTAACAACATCGAGCAATAAATTGAATGAATACTTACGATTCTTTTGGATCGTTTTTTTCCGTAATGTCCACCGCTTATCCCACCGTGCTGTGTTGCAACCGTTCACCGTCGTTTTGATGGAACATGCTTTGACGTTGTTTGTGCAGCAAAAACGGCCACACACATATGCTGTCCGAGATGAGATTTTCATGTCCCTTTTCCAAACGGACTTTATTTAGTGCATGTATGGATGGCGCACCCTTTTTTGCTTTCGGTAAAGAACTATGACACCGTAGAAACCATCGTTTTAGAACGTGAACTCTGGCACGTGTTTCTTCTACAATGGTTTCAATTTCGTTTCCTTTCATGTACGCTGCTTCCAGAACCCATCACCACGATCGTCGGTGCGCCAGAAATGTTCATCAACACCGGCTCGACTGTAAATTTAACCTGTATAGTACGCAACTCGCCCGAGCCACCGTCCACCATCATGTGGACACACAACAATCAGGTAAGTGTAACAACGGCCAAACACCACTGTACTATGGCGACAACGTTGACGACGATGACAGGGAAGCTTTTTACCCCATTCAGACATTTGGTTTCGTACATTCGATATGCTTTCTAGGAGTGTTTTTAATTTTTTTCGTTTGTGCTTCAACCCCACTTTCATATTGCGTCGTTTAAGTTGAAACATACGAGAAAAGACGGGAGGAACGGTTTTATGACGTAGGATTTATGGGGTTTGTTTTTACGGTACAACATCAGCTCATATCCTCCTTGGGGTCGTTGTGCTAGGCGTCGCGCTAAGCATGTGTCCGGTGTCAGTTGATTGAGGTTAGGGGTCGGGACGATTATGAGGCCATACTTTTTATTCCATATGTTTAGAGTCGTCCTTGGGTGCAGCAGTAAAGATGATTTTTGTGGGGTGTTTTAACGCAAAGGGGTTTGATTACAGCTGAATATAACATCAGCACAGTATTTTCTGATTCAATTTATTTATGACAAGTAGTATTTTTTAAAACGATTTTTCTAATCAATCTTAAAGCTGCAAGTTGTACAATGAATGCTCTCGCTCTTGTCACCACATTCTTCGCAATTCATTAACAGTTCCACTTAGTTAAGCTAGAATGCATAAAACGTGCTTTAGCTCTATTGTGGTTTTGTTTTCGATTTTCCAATCTTGAAAATTTTGTTTTCGATTTATTTATGACAATTAACCTCGTCATCTAGAAAACGCCCGACATATGCATACTTTATTAGTTTAATTAGAATTCAATGCTGAAATGTGTTGTTTCCTCTTGTCATCGTTTCTGAATATTATGTTTTTATTATCACCCGCTTTGTTTTTACCTTGCTTTAGGCGGTCTGCTTATAATTCTGCTTAAAACTCGGTGAAAACCATCTGCAAATGTGATTTGATGATGTTAATATTTCACAATGAAATCCTCTTACCAGAAATCAGAGCTACACCGAGCGATAAAAAAGGAAATCAGTTTCGAAGCAACCGTGCTGCATTTTATCGAATTTCTTCATTCTCGTCACTACGCCGGAACGTAAGCCATCGTGAGCCATGATTCAATTTGACTAGCACCCTCATCGTTAGCGAATGCGGGCCCGAAGCGCATGGCCAAAGCGAGTTGAAAGGTGTGCTCGGATAATGGAAATAATGGCCAGAGGTGCAAACGCACTGCACTTTCCGCCGCGTTGCTTGAGCCGCTCGGGCGCATCCGACATGCGGCCATAACTCAGCAAAATTGACAATATTGGGATTGCCGGTTGAAAAATGGATCCTTTAATGTACATTCCGGGTGCACTTTTTTACCTTTCTCTTATGGATCAGCCATTTTGTTTCAACACTTTTTTCGTGGTTCTGTCTTTTTTCATTCCCCGCCCGTCACGGAATTGACAGCGATTGCGTGTGTGGGGGTGTTTGCTGGTTGAATATTATGTTCGCTCCTTTTTTATTTTGTTTGTGTTTTCCTCACCAGCCACGATGTTGGAATGACTTTCCGAAAGGATTTAAAACATAAAGCAAACGGAAAAGCTAGAGCCATGGGTGGAAATAAAATTTCAATATCAACGTGATTTCAATATCAATTTGCTTTCACGCCACTTGTCCGATGGTTCCCCGCCAGGTTACCTTCAATGTTTCCCAAATGTCAGGAGTAAACATCGGGGACCCTGCTATGAAAGCATGAACTAAAACGGGACTGAGAAAAAAAATCAAAGCCAGCGTGCATGAAAAACAACTCGTTCGGAACTGAAATACCTGCCTGCTGGGCTCGGAAAAGTGCAACATTCCCACCGGGAGGGTGGGTCTCGGTCAGCGGCCATGACCCTCCCGGCCGGAAGTTCCAGGGCCAATGATGCCACTGTGCACTTCCTTCCCACCTCCCCCAGTGGGACGCAATTTTGAGGTTATGCTTTTATCACTCCTCTTGATTTATCCAATAGACTACGAACGCAGTGAGTTTTTGGTGCCAAAGCAGTTGAGATTGCAGTTGAGCGAGTAGGAAACAGTGTGGGAGGGCAAAATATATTCCATACCCTAACGAGGATGCTGATGTTAATGATGATGATGATGATGATGACGTTGTTTTTGTTGTTGATGGTGATGGTTTGGTCGAGGATGTCAATGACGATTATGGGGATAGTTTGCTCTCGGTTCAATTTGCATCAACATGCTGCCGGTTTCTGGGGGTGCAAATGGGAAAACCGTCAAGCGAACATCGTCCCAGAATGGGCTGCCAGTACGGGGATAGAGAAATAAAATAGAGCCCAAGGAGAAGAGAGTGAGCGGGAGAGAGAGTGGGAGAGAAAGTACCCGAAAGAGAAAATGCGGGCAATAAATTATACACGATATTTCTTCGTTGACATTGACATACAGCAACAGCAACAGTCGTCGACGCCAGTTAATGGGAATAGATTAAAGGGGGCGGGTGGAAGTGTGGAAAAGTGTAGCCTGCGGCATGAAGTGGGCTTCTTTGAGCCTGCCGGTCCGATTTGTTCGTGGGCTGTGTAAGCTGTTGCGGCTGGTAAAATAATGGTCGGATCTTGTATTTCGGAGGCCTGCCCGGTGGAAAAATAGGCGAAACTCAACAAGGGTAAAACTTCTTTCGAAGTTATTTTTTTTATTTTTCTTTTCCTAACGGACAGCCAAGTTGGCCAAATGTACTCAAACATAAAATTCGCCTAACACAGCCACAAGTCGGCGCTCGATGATGTCTACGAAATAAGCGGAAGAAACGAGACCAGAGGGTTGCTGGTTCTTCGAAAACCAACTGAAACTGGATAGAAGTTTTCCCGAATCGTTTCGAACGCAAGTTGATCACGTGATCACGGGACGTTGGCACGGACGGGAATATGAAGCAAGCTAGGATCTGTTCGGGAAATTAGAGATAAAAAGATACACCGTTGGAAGCTGGGATGATGATTTTATACCCGGCGCAAATTTGATGATGACATTTCCCTTCGGAAGCGTATGAATATTTTTGGTGCAATGATGGAGGGGAAGCAAACCTGGAGGGTGGTTTGGTAATTGGTAATCACTGCTGGTGTGATGCGATGATTCGTAAAAAAAACTATAATCCATATCGACTTGAAAGATGACGAGCCAGTGTTCAATGTTAAATCTCAATGTGCGAATACTGCTAGGACCGAAAGATTATTGCATTCCTTTTAAATTCGTTTCGTTCTAAGAGATTGATGATAAGGTATTTTTGTCTTGAATTTTTATAATGTTTTTACTATCAAAGGTACAGTTCATGGATGTTATTGCATTTCTATGATTTAAGAAACAAAATTTTGTTAAATGTTGTTTCAGGGTGTTTTACCTGCGTTTGTTTCCTGCTGAGTACAAAATTCCATTCAAATTCTCTCTAAGAGTTAAAATTCTGTTTCCAAGAACATTAAACGGTTTAGTCATTTTAAATTGTGCTTAACATGTTATTTGTTCCTATCAAGCAAACTTAAAATAACAAAACCAGCAAACAAGCTTAGTTTATATTTTAAAATAACCAGAGTTACGTTTATCTTGTCTGTGTTTTTACTTAGCAATGTAATTTAATGTTTCATTCGAGAGTCAACCAACACTAATGACTTGTAGAAAGTTTTTAGCGTGAACCATTTCTAAAATTTTAAAACGGATTTTGTACTTTTTCTTAAATTTTTTGTAGCTATGCAGGTTTGACCTGAGGTTTGGTTAATATTTTCTTAAGGTAATTTTATTTGCATCCAGAAACCTCCCGCGTTTTAAAGAATGTACTTTATAGCAGGTCCGTTCAAGTAAATATCGCAAACAAAATGTTTATGCTCAATAAGACTATTTTCGCTAACAATCAAACAAATAGAACCAGACATTGTTACATCGTTACGCCAATTGGTCAACGCTTTGCCAATCGCTCAATCAAGTTTTCCTTCTCCATTCACGGCAGGAGATCAACTATGATTCCCCCCGGGGCGGAGTGTCCGTCATAACGGAAAAAGGCGAGACGACCACGTCCTATTTGCTAATTCAGCGCGCCAAGCAGACGGACACGGGCAAGTACGTCTGTTCACCGTCGAACGCGGACCCTTCTACCGTCAATGTGCACATTCTGAACGGTAAGAGAACAAGAAAACACCACCGAACCAATGAATGAGAGAATCGGAATGTGGGAGGATTTTGTTCTGATTCCACTGCAAATTCCTGTCGTTAATATTGTATTTTTCTGATGTATTTCTTTCGCTGCAATGTTTCCATTCCAGGTGAACATCCGGCAGCGATGCAGCACGGCGGACAGCTGCGGATAGCGGACCCGGTACATGTGTTCCTGCTCTGGCTGCTGAGTTTCCTGTTGGGACGCCGATGAGAGTGTGTCTGGGTTGCCGTTTCGCAGGACTGGAACCTGCGGGAGCTCGGACAACTGCGGCCTTCGCTGCCCTGCGGTACGATTCGAACACATCAAAGTGCATCACAGCAATTTAGAGCTAATTAAACTAAACGGCAGTTGACCAACACGGCCCGGTCGTATGAAAGCTGGAAACGCAGTCGACAGACAAACGGGGTTTAGGATAATTTAATTTACGGGCAACACAATTGGAGTGGGCGAATACAAATTGTGGGAGAAACACACGACAGTGCGGGCGTTTGAGTGGAAATGAAGCGTCAAAAATGGTGTGACATAACTCATCATTGGGATGATCGATTGGAGGGACGTGCTCTAATCATTTAGTTAAATAACACGTTTTTACAATCGCGATCAGTGGACAGGACTAATGATTTAATTTTCATTGGCATTCATTTTACCGTCATCCCGTGGGAGCAAAAACCGCGGGGAGATATGAGATCGAGGGACTAGATAAATACTCATTTAATTGAAAGCAATTGATGACGAGAAATCACGCTTTTTTTTTCTCTAGTGACTGATTGAAAATGTAGGTGTTTTGATTGGAACGCAAAGCGAAGAGTTGAGCAGTTTATTGGAAAAACAGACACTCATTGAACGGCACCGATGGGGCCCTATTAAATACCTATGATTGTTGTTTTTCCCGCGAATCACACACACAAAACATTGGGTACAGCTACTCGAAACCGGGAGGGACCGCAAACAAACAAAACGTTTCTAGCATAATGGTTGTATTTGGTTTTATAAATGAGAAAAGCAGATTTTTCTAAGCAGATAGAATCACCAACGCAGCGTCACAGTCCAGCACAAGCTGCCCGATTCAATATTTTACATGGTTGTTGGATGCAAAAGTGATCGTGTGGGAAAATGAGTATGATCGTTGTCTGATCAAGTTGAACACAGAAAGAAATGCAACTGATGAGTGACGAGAAAGAGAGATTTAAAAAAAAACAGTAACATAAAATGGATGAAATAAAATAAAACATACAAAAAGAGGCAAGATTAGTTTACATATATTTATTGAACCGGTGAAATATCACAAGGCAAGTGAAATATGAAGGTAAAATATAATCATAAAAGTTACATAACGACCCTCAGAATGAAGCTGCGCCCTACCAGAACATTACACAATCATGCATTAGCCCTTATAATGCCCCGTCCACGAACCTAATATCCTTTCAGTCGGAGAGGTTGTGTGTTTCTTCGACAACGTACATCGATTTCCGGGATAAAAGGAAGGAATCTCCAAGCCGACGGCCATGAATCATCATTAACCAACGATAAGCTTATGTAAAAGTGGTTGAAACGGGATTGTAAAGGGAAAACTTTTACCGATCAAAGCCGGAAAGTGTGCCATTTCATCCTAGATTAACATGCGATGGTTTAAGGGTTTCGCCTACAAATGATGCTTAAGCCATTGAAGCGCTACGATGTGGGAAAGTTCAAAAATGATTTGCAAAAGTTTTGAGTTCTACATGTTGGTCTTAAGAAAGTGGCCAGCTTGTCACAGTTTTCAGTTCATTTTTGGAAAATAATTTAGTTTTATAGTTATAATACATTAATAATTTAAAACAATTTCAAATTAATTTTAAGATGTAATGTGATGCTAATTGAAAAATAATTCAGCATCGAAATGAACCTTATTACTATAAAAAGTGAGCTAAAGTAGTTATAAGACAGATCTCGTCAATCGTATTCATTTCATCCTTGTATTTCGATTGATTCCAATTGAAAAGTGTTCAGAGAACACACGCGTTGTAATCACTACGTGGTAAGTAATTGCTTACGGAAGCCCCTCTCTGCGAAAGAGAAACGATTGGCAGCGGCTTCTAAGCATACGCGCCCTTCAAGGCCGTTCGTTTCCGTCCGCCCACTGTTCTGTGAGGCGTGGAAAACCCCACCGACAAACACTTAGCCGTTGTAATGGTTCGGAAGTAATTTCGATGTTTTCCGGTCGGTCGGCTTGAAAATGGTCTGGCCCGCGTACTCCATACGACCCTTTTTCGGAGACCCGTCCGCCCCATGACTGGGTACAGAGCCTGTTGGCATCATATGTTATGCTTTCATTTCTACACCTTTCACGCTAAGCGACACTTCAGCACCAGCGTGCTTGTGGGTTTGCGGTTGAACGTGCGGAAAAATATGGGACGATATGTGTGCCAGAACCCCGACGGAACGCTGCTTGAAGGGCAGATGTTTTCATCTGTCCCTTTCCCGTGCACATAGCGTACGTAGGACACTTGCTCTTTTCTTCTTCGTCCCGGATAAGTGGTCTCGGTGGCGCTCGAAAACGAAATCGCTGGCAATATTGGGCCACGAGTGATGGGCTCCCAGCGAGGTGCAGGTCGCGGAAACACGGCTTAATTAAGAGGGCTAACAACAGAAGCGAAAAAGGATCACGTTTGAAAAGGAGAAACAAGAGAGACACACTGCAAAGGACAATCTTGCTTTCGAACCAGCGTCATTATGTGAATCATCCGTCGCGGGAAAAAAGGTGTTTCGAGGTGAGAGCGCACCCACAAGATGCGGTTTCCGTTGTTTTGTATTTAGTCGTTTACCTTTAGATGGTGGAAAAATCCACCGCCAAGGTTTCATACAGAGGGAAATTTTCATTCATGGTTTGGAATCAGTGGTTAGTTCTGGTTGCAACTTTTTCTCTCACGACATTCCGAGAAACAACTGCGGTGCAGATGTTGCACACTTGCTGTCATCAGAACTCGTTGAAATTAAGTGGACCGTTTGGGTGGAAAAGTAAAATTAAATTACTTTCCTACGATTGCAAAATGGTGGTTGCATGATCGAATACTGTTTGGTGATCGTTTTTTGAATATTATGCAATCGTTGCGGAAAATGCGGAGCAGGATGACAAACCGTGTATCTAATTTTTCGCTACATCACGCCAAGGTCTTTGCCTGGAGATACATACACAAACACACACAAGAAGAACCACCACCATCACCAGGTGCAGATTGATTATCGGAGAGCGGGGCGCTTCGCCTCATATGCATAATGACCCCATTGCGAAGTTACGAAAGAAAGAACGCTCCGACTGGGCTATCCAGCGGAGCGTTGTTGTTCTTGCGCGTCAGTTCGAGCTTGAATCGAGCAATTTCATGATCCGTTTGCCAGATTGGGTAATCTGTTGGACGTGCAAAAGTGCTGAGTTGACAACCATTGACGCCCGGAGTTGGATCCCCCGGCGGCAAAAGCGGTCCGTTGGATTTGAAGATGCAAATTCAGTGAATGAATAAAACACGACTACAAATTGTAACTCAGTTGTAACAATAGCTTGTTCGATGAGTGGCATTTTCTTTGATTTGATGTTTTATAAGAGGACTTAACGCTAGAAAATTACATCAACAACACAAGCTTATTAGTAAAGTTATTCGAAGCGATTTCATTTGTTTTAAAACTTATAGGCTATGTTGTATCTACTGCTTTTGATGTTCTTTTGGAAAATGCTCCTTGTAAATTATCACAAATCAAGAATAACAACCTGTACTCATTTTCAAAAGCAAACAAGTATTTCATGTCATCAACATTGCTAGCAAGTAGAGATTTTGCATGTTTGCAACATTGCTTGCAAGAAAGGTATTCGTTTCAGACTTGCGCAATAGAACCGATGACAACTTAACTTGCAAGGAACGTTATCCTTTCCTATAAAGCTTGGGCTTTCCTATAAAAGCATGGTAACGTGGAAAATCTGTGAAAGAATTTTCCGTGTGGAAAGTTTAACTCTTAAGCTTTAGAATGTGTTACAACAGGGTTGGAATGAGAAATTTTATGAAAAACAAATTAAGGTCAAAGCTTTTTGAACCGAAAGTTGTTTAAAGATGGCGTGGCAATTTCCATTCGATGAAATTACGAAACTTTATTCGATGATATTTTGTTTTCAACTGGTTTGTGCTTTTAAAGTATGACTTTAAACAAAATGATATAAGCTTGGATTTCAGTTGCTTTATTTAATTTTAAAAAATACCGAACTGAATTATATTGTATTTTTTAATGTTTTTTTTTTCTGAACTTCGTATTTGATTGCAGGCTTGTAATAGATTTTTGAAATCCATTCTATATTTTTTACTAAATTCCATGCTGCAATAGTAATAGTAATTCATGCAGCACACATATATTAAAGAGTGATTCAAATAATACCATTAATTAAGTTCAAATTAGGCGTTCTTTCCATTTATACAAGAACTGCCCAATCCTACATATTTTAGCACACGATCGAAATCGAAAAGATGTGATATTTCTTTTTAGGTATTGTTGTTTCTTCCGGATCGCTTCGAAATCGTTCCTGTAAGCTTTACGCCAGTATCTCTTGCGTCACGAGTTGTATTGTAGTTGGTATGTTTTGTCCCTTCTCATCCCATCAACACGTTCACGGCATTAGCGTAACCATCGTCAGCGGTGAGGTTTTCTGCACGAAAATGTCTCACCGGAACGGCTTGAGCACAAGGAAGCACGAAACCATTCGTTCGAGCAAAACCCCTTTTCGAACAAACCGTCCCCGACCTGCGATGAGACTTTAGAACCACAACGCGTATTGTAAATAGCAGCCACTGCGCGATTCGCTTTGCATTTCGTAACGAGCGCCTGCACGAATCGAAAATGGGAAAAATGTCCAACCCAGGTGCTGCAGACGGGGCGAAACAAGTCGTTCCGGGTTTACCACACTCTGTTGCAGATTATCGGCGGTGAAGTGTTATCGGGATCATTTCGAAGCCAGGGATGGAATAGAAATGATCTGCACCTCGGACCACGGACCAGCAGTAGCACTGGGAGAAGCCAACCCCGTTGGCGAGATTGTTTGCACTTGATGACGACCGGTCGACAAACACGGTCCACCCAACGGACGATGGGAAAAGCGAAAGAGCATAGCAAACAGACGGGACGGGAGTGTTGTTCGAAGATTCGAGTTAACGCCAGCATAAGAATATGAGCCATTGTTTAGTGCTGCAGTGGTGCTTACGACTAGTGTGCTATCTCCGGCTGGCCATAAACGGAATCTCGGCGCTGGTGTGACTGAAAACACTCACAAACGTTAACGATTGCTTGCAGGCCATTATTGTCGTCGTGAAAGAATCGAATCCACTTTGCAGCTGAGACGAGAATTGGAAGCAACCATAGGCAGGAACGTTGTGAATCTTGTGTTTACAATTTCAGTCCACCTCGGACGGTGCACCAACGACGATAACATATTTTTAGAAAGGTTATGAAACACCAGGCGCCTCCATTTACATGCGTTACATATGCAAATGGCTCCCATTTCCATTCCATTATATTTTTTGAAAATTCCATTTCGATTCACTATCTGATCGGGATATTTTAACAAATATTAATTTCAATTTTAAATCCTCGGAATGTTTTATTTTCATTTGAGCTTTCTGCAACGAACAGTAGAATGATGTGAATATTAATAACAGGCTCGCCGTTTAGGATCAAATATCTCAAATTGAATAACTTCGAGCAAAACCAATTTATTCGACATATTCATCACCACAACCCGACCTCTTCCAATTCCGCAGGTCGAAAACATTCATCAAATGGGCAAACCGACGGCACGGATTTCCGCCGTGGCAGGGAGCAACATATTTATTTTATGCTTTGGTTACACATAAACATGCCTGTTTTATTCTGGCTCGACAATGGAAATAGCTGGTGGTATCGCCTTCATGTGTGCATTTATGTGTATGTTTTTTTTGCTGATGACTTTATTTGGGGTCGGAAAAATACGGAATGGCGCGCGCTCGCGACCTGGTGAATTGTTACTGTCATTACGAGGCAAATTTTTCGCCCGATGTTTGGCTGCGATTTCACCGTTTTGTCTCGTTTCAGTGTGCGTGCGTACTTGTTGTGTGTATCTGCACAATTATTTGCTGAAGCGAGCCACTACCTGCTTCCCTCCGGTACTGAAGTCACCGGTAGTTGAAGCGGTTGAATTTTTCAAACGAACAATAAAACACCCCATCCAACCGGAGGAAAACATTCCCCGGCGAGCGCGAAAAACGGACGGGACGGTCGGAGTGGGTTGATTTAGTACGTTAAACGTTGGATCGTGTCGCTGTTTCGGGTGTTCGAGTGGTGTTGGTCAGCTGAAGTGCCGCTTGCCGCTTTCCCATAATGAGTTGGTGTTAATTATCAATTTGTGGATATTAATTCGATGCGTACAAACATTTTAATCCGCATCGTTTGGCCGTGAAAAATGGAAAAGTCAAAATACCGGACGATAATTAAATATTTCCATTAGGGACGTTTGCTTCTCTACTTATGCCGTGTTAAATAAAGGAGGTTGATTTAAAAAACGTTCAAATGCGTCCGTTCATTATGAAAATAGACAGTACGGTGTTGTTTAGTTTTAAAACAAAATACAAAATCAATTTATGTTTGAAGTTTTATTGATCTTATCAAATACCTTTTTGAGTGAAAACACAAATAACACAATCAAATTACTTTCAATCGTAAAGACGATCTTTGAGCCAAGTATTAACAGTATCACTGAATAAAACATATGCTCTCAAACTCTTCAAGATCCTTTTCATGTGGAAGATAATGAAACATCTTTCGTTTTAATGACCTCATCAATCTACTTGTGGAATGGAACTTTGGTTTTTAAATTAGTTATTCACAGGGATGTTGATTAAGTCACAAACTGGGGGCTTAAATTTGTCACTTATTTAACGAGAAAAGGCGCCATCTTCCCTTCAGAGCGCTCATTGTAGCAGAAACATAATTTTCGCTCACTCACTGCGCCCAAATTACCTGACTGTAGGTCGCGAAAAAGGTCATTTAATCAATTTTACAACCACAAGCGGCGTGCCGCAGTAGTGTGCCATCCGATTCCTACGCGAACGTCGTGTGTCGGGCAATAAACGTCCCTCAAATGGGCGCCGGAATTGAAATTGGGCAAACGCGAAAATTGAGCGGTTGAATTTTAGGTTAGAAGCGATGAAATTTTATCGCACATTGAGGAGCGTGCGGTCGGTTTTGGATGTGGTTGCTTCCGTCCCGAGGATTGTGCACGATCACCTCGATTTACTTTTAGTTTTGCGAGGAAAAGCCGCAACCGGTTGCATTTACCGGGTACGGAGTGCAAGGTCACTGGAAGATTGAGACTTGGAAGAACTTTCGAATGGTGGCCATTACTGGGTTTTATGGTGCAGTAGTTTGAAGGTAGTCCAAATTATGATACCATAAACCACAAAGATTGCTTTCGTTCGAAGAAGAAATTACTCATTTAGTATGTGTTCTACTGGGAAGAGGGCGCTTTAGAAAAAAAAAACACCTTTATAACTAATCAAATCCCTAGAGATTTGCACGTAAGAATTTTCATATAGCTATACTTTTTACAAAATGGAAAAGGTACTAAAAAAGAAATTCAATACAAACGTATAACAACAACCTTTACTGTGAGAAGATCTCTATATTAAACTTTTTCCCGCACCGAACGCCATTCAAAGTGAGTGTTGACGAAAGAAAACAAAAAGTAAACTCGTTCACTTGGAATCAGTTTCCGTTTAAAACGGGTTTGAGCGAACACAAGTGCAACACAAGATGTGTTGATGTGCCGGGAGTGAAAGGAAAAGTTTTGCAATCGAATTAGAAATTGAATTGTGCCAAGTGAAATTGAATTTCGTGTATATTAAATATTTAGAAGCAATTGGGTTATCAGCTATCGGTCTTTGTGGTTGAACTGTTGAGCAGCAATGTGGAAAAACTCCTTCTTCTTCTTTGGCAGAACACGTCGTGCTGACATGGCCTGGTCAACAATTTTTCTCAAGAATTCTCTCCATGGTTGCAGCTGTCCATCCCTGGTCGCATCCAATAACTTTCAGGTTCTGCTACGTCGTTTTGTGAGCACCTTCTTGGAACATGAACCCGGTATCCTTATGACATGCCTCAACCAACGGAACCTGCCGGCCTACGCCTCTATTAAAATGTCCGTCTCACCATACAGCTCAGCTAGCTCGTGGTTCATCACATACACATCCTGCTCACACATGCTGCCAAAGATAGACCAGAGCACGCGCCGCTCGAAGACCGCGAGGGCGTTGGCGTCCTCCGTGAGCAGAGTCCAAGATTCCTGCTTATAGCAACCCACGTCGTACATCGGAGATGCCTCAGGAGTTTGTGGAGCCCATAGGAGTCACGATTCCCCTGAACGGTGTGTCCATAGCATAGTTGTTGTCCATAGCAAAACTCCTCAACTGCATCAAGTTCGTCACCGTCCCTTGAAATACTGCTTTCCATCCTTCGTTTTCGTCGCATTACTCATTAATGCATTCCTTGCCGCTTCGCGTTTTGGTAGGGTGTACGCCTGGCACATCGTCCTAATGTTCGAGGGTGAAATTCGTGCCACGGTTGTCGAAGTCCCGCACTTCGCCCAACCTTCTGAGAGAATTTTGTTAGAGAATTTTGGCTCAGAACCCTTCTTTTATACTGATTGAAGGATGATATCCAGCTTCCAGATGTCCGGTATACTTTCCTTTTCGTCAATTGTCACAATAAGTTGATGCACACTGACGGCAAGCCCATCTTTGCCAGCTGCTTTATTCTGCTTCAGCTGTTTGATGGCACTATTGACTTTATCCAAGGATGGTGGAAGCACTTGATTGACTATGCCATGAAGCACCTGGATAATTTGCTGTTCGATTCTGCTTGCTAGACTCCCCGGATTTCGCTCCATCTAAGTGCCCGTTGAAGAAACCCGTCCACCGTTTGATCACTCCTCCCTTGTCTCGACAGTTGTTTGAATACTTATCCTTCAGCATTACAACGATCATGGTCCAATTCCTCAGCTGTTGGTTATACCGGCTTATAACTGAATTAGATCAGTTCTTTAAACTTAAGCACTTGATTACACTTTAAAGATGTTCAATCACGATTTTGATGGTGAGCAACTCGCATAAAATTTTACGTGTTAATTACAACTACACAAGCTGTCTACTGGCAGCTTTGATCGACTCGCTCAAAGTTCGCATGCAGGCTGTCAAGTGGGACGTTTGTTTTCTTATAGCACTTCAAAACCACGTCTGCTCGGGTCAGCAGCTCGATCACGATTCAGACGAAGGTTCAGTGTATAGACACTGGAGTTTACTTAAGGGGTTTGGTTTCCTCGTGTACATTCGCTTTAATTTACGGGCGACAAGTTACCGTTCTGCACGTCGCGGACGTATTGAGTAGGAGTTGGGAAGGTGAACCTATCGTAGCCTTCAAGAGGTGTCGGATCCCGCCCAAAAGAGGCCAAAGATGCAAAAAAAGGTCTGCAACAGCTTCGAAACTTCGATACCAGTATGGTGGATATTAAAAAACCACCCAATTGAACTTGAATGACATCATGAATATTCATTCATTAATCTGAACAGCAAAACACATCAACGGCACCATACAAAACGAGTTACCTGCCGAACATGTTTTTGCTTATGTGTTATGGTCTTCCTATTTTTAGATGATTAAACATTATAACTGCAAATAAACTGGTTGTGGGAACTCAGTTCCGATAATGTTCGAAAACATTTAAACGGCCAGTATTTCAACCATTCATCAGTTTATGTGAAGCTGTGCTATGGAGTGTCTCGTAAGGCTGATCGGTGTGCTGCTGATTTCCAATGAAGGTAAGTTTAAATCCCACTGAAAGTAAACGCAATAGCTATCATCTTATAGTACTTCCTTTACAGTAGCAGCACTTTTGCATACGGGGATTCAATCGACACTCATACCGAATGAACGTGAATCGTTAGATGGTGCGTGAGTTTAGTAGTGCTATTTTCCAGCTGCTAAAAACAATTTATTTTTCATCATTCTAGACTGCGATCAGCGGTACGAATATCTATCCCCACAGATAATTAACTCTCCCGTTTTTGGAGTTGAGGCGTACTGGAGGGAATTTGCACACCTCGGAGCGATCGGATGGACGCGGGACGATGGAAGCATCTATTGGGGTTGCGGTGGTTCGTTGATATGGGAAAACTTTGTCCTAACTGCCGCTCATTGTGTTTTTAATTCAGAGTAAGCAATGATCAAGTGGTCTAAGCATGGATTAACACCATGTTGCTAGATGGAACTATAGGCCATTTTATTCGTAGCTTCAAAAACTCACTGCCGACGGTGGTGCGTTTCGGAGATCTGAATCTGTATAATGACACGGACGATCAATTTGTCCAACAGTATAGCATCGTGAAGATCATTCGTCACCCGGAGCATAGATTCATTGCCAAGTACCATGACATTGCACTGCTGAAGTTGGAGAAAAACATTGAGTAAGATTATGAGTACGGTTTAACTGTATAGCAATAGGCTATATTTGACTAATTAATCTCCAGATTGCATGGTACCGTTGTTCCGGCATGTCTTTGGGATGATGAGGAGGTTCGTTTTACCACTCTAGAGTCAGCCGGATGGGGTACAACAGGTTTTGGTAACTATGGCTAAAGTAAATTAATGTCACACCATATGTTAAGTATTTGTCTTAATTTGCAGGAGAATCTCAAACACCAACTTTACTGAAAGTGGCATTGCACCCAATCGACAAAAGTGTGTGCGATCGTCATTACCGAGCTGGAGATCGTGGCCTGAAACAAGGCCTCAAGGATTATCAGCTGTGTGCTGGTGATGCTACAATGAATACATGCCAGGTGAAACGTTGCCTCATATTATTTAATGAAGATCCTGAGGATATGTACTTTACTAATACAGGGTGATTCCGGAGGTCCACTAGAAATCAAACTACTGCATACCATATATATCACACCGTTTATCGTAGCGGTAACATCGTTCGGATCGCTCTGTGGAAAGGCCTCTCCAGGGGTGTACACAAAGGTGGCGCCTTACATCCCATGGATACGCTCCGTATTGGAAGGACAGGGAGAGGACGCTCCTGGTGAGTAATATAATTTTTTTTTCAGTGGAGCGATATTCTGTTTTTTGGCGTAACCATCGTCTTCGATGCCGAGCGAGGCGCAAAACATGCAAGTAAAATGCAAAACGAATCAGATTGAGTGAGTGAGTGAATTCATCGCAATGAATGAATTTATTAAATCAACCAAGCTGAATTTATTTGGGTCAATGAGAATGATGAGGCTCGGTGAAATGATTTGATTTACTCATAATGACAATGACTCAACATAGTGGTAATCAATTTGATCAGTGAAAATGGCCTGGCATACTCTGCATGATTTGGCTCCCCAAAAATTATTCAAAAGAGTAATTCAACGCACTCCGAGCCAAATGCCAAAATATACTGAGTGAACCAAATCATTGTCACTGAGAAATTGAATCATTCTAACCGGGTCGATTCACTGCTCACTGCGTCAATTAATTCTAACTGAGCCGAATTATTCTCTCTCAACCCTCACTAAACAAACGCACCATCTTCAGATTAAATTTCAAATCCGTGCAATAATTGGTTTCAGCATGGAAATTCAAACCGTATGTTTGTGCTTTACGGTATGAAAAGTTTAGGGCATTAGAACCGCTTATAACAGGTGGTCTATATAATGCAAATGGTAGCTATAGCATCAATGTTTCTTGGCAACGCTTCGCATCGAGTTTCAATGCTGTAGTTACAACCGTAAAGATCGGTTGGAATCCCGAAAAGGATGCTGCAACTAACTGTTTTGGAGTGCTTATTGATCACAATACCGTTTTAACGTTGGCCCAATGCGCATCGTTCAAAGGGTGAGTCGATTTTTACTTTTAATTACCTTTATCACAACCGTTTTTACACTGTATGCCATTCGTAGGAACGCTCCATCGCATATTGTTTTATCCGGGTATGGTGCCAATGAAATTGCAGACCTCTTTATTCATCCAAATTATACATCGGGATCTGTTTACAATAATATTGCCGTATTGAAACTTGAAGACAAGTATTCATTTGAAAAAGAGTTCGTACCAGCCTGTTTAACGTTTGCAGATCCTGATAATGAGTTTCTTTTGACGAATGGAAGAGGAAGAGTCGATCTAAATATTCGTGGAAACATTGATGGAGAAAATATAGAACAAAATGATCTTGGTATGTAAATTACAATTAATATTTCTAATTAAGCAATCCTTGCATTACATGGAATATTTTTCGATTCTTGACTTTTCAGATGGAAATTTCACGGCGCTGCTCGCAAAGGTAACCGCCCTAGCGGCCGTGAATTGTACGCTACCAAAACAGTTTCAACCGCTCTTGACAAAGGGACTCGCAGAGGAGCATCTGTGCTTCGGCAGTGACATCTTCCTAGTGCCGGAAGCTTGCGAGCAATCGCTCGGAGGTGGAGTTCAGAGTACATTTTTGGTAGACCGCGCAAAGCATACCGTTTACGCTCTCAATCTGCTCGGAAGGGATTGTGGATTCGGTGAACCAGCTATTGGAGTGAAGATCAGCAGTCATGCGCAATGGTTGAGCCAAATCCTGTTAAAAAATAAACGACGGAGTGTCGAGTCGGTGTTGTTCTACGATGCGGATCTCGAACTGGGAGACCATTGTGGATTACCCGATGGAACGATAGGAATGTGTACTGATATTCGGAGATGTCCTAAGGTGCAGTACGATCTTAACATCCAGAAAGCGGTGACCTTCTGCAGTACTGGTACCATTGTGTGTTGTCCGTTTCATAATGTCCTCAATGCTACGGAAGGGGCTGGCAGCGAATTGGACACGTGCTCATCCCTGTTCAGATTTGCCGATGAACAGAACCACTTATCCTATGCCGAGCGTGATATCAAGAAACGGTTCCCACATGTGGTATTATAACTCTACTGAACTAAATCTTCTTTTTTTCACTTTATCACTGGCCATTTCTTACCTTTTATCGTTTCACTTAGGTTAAAATTCAATGGATCCTACACCACGGACTAATTAAATCGTGCATCGGGACATTAATCACTCAAAGTGTGGTGGTTTCATCAGCAAATTGCCTTTCCCGCATCGGCAACAAAACGGCTGAGCTCATATTGGACTGGGAAACAAAATCACCGCAAATGTCGATCGAGAAGATCATTATTCATCCCAGATACGACGCTAGTACGCTGCGTAATGACATTGGTTTGGTGAAGATTGGTGGAACCATTGAATCGAAAAGTGGAACGATACCGACGTGTGTCTGGCGTAATCAAACACACACGCCACTGTTTTTGCAGCAAGTTAGGCTATCCGGGAATGGTATCTATCAAGCTGGTGGGATGCTAAAATAAAAACATCGCTTATTATGATTGCCATTTCAGTGCTGAAGACCGTGCCGAGCTTTCCAAAATATAATTCGGACTGTGATGACTTTGAAAAAACTGTCGGACCAACGCGTTTGTGCGCGGATATCCACCATAGTCTTTGGGGTGCAACAACGAAATCCGGTGCACCAATCTTCTGGCAGCAGCTGCTCGACGACGATGGGACTGTTATGACTTATTTGGTCGGCATCGCAAGCGAAAGTTTTCGGAAGCATACAATTCTTACTCGCATTGAATCGTACGTGGATTGGATTAAAAGTAATTTGTAGGCATCATTTTAGGTGTTGGAATCAACAATTCAGATGTAAGATTGCATGAAAACAGGGGGCATTTTTAAACATAAGTTGATGCTTTCAACAAGACAAATAAAATGATCATTTCAAACAAAGATTTCCATGAGTCATAGAATTTTTCAAGGTTCCGAACTACTTCCGAAAAGGAACGATAACATCACTTCATTTATTCGCTTCTAATAAAAAGCTTTAGTTAGCCGTCGATTTCTGATTGCTGAACAGTCGTGTGAGTATAATGTTTTAAACTTACGTACTTAGTGAAATCTATGAGCACTCACGTATAGAACTAATGTAATGTGATGTCTAGTGAGATTTATTTTAAACCTGTATCTTCTTTTATCTTACTTAAAGTTTCCAGCAGTCTTCCAATCAGTTTAGTTAATAAAAATAATATGTTTCTGACGTACAAATGTAATTAATATCACTGCATATGCAACTTTAATCAGAATTACTCTGGAAATCATTTATTTCATCCATCAAATTAATTGATGCAAAATGTTTGCTCATTTCTCTTTATTATTGGAAATGAATAAATGGCGTGGATTTTTCGTACGAAAAAGACTGCATTATTGCCGTCAACTTGAACTGATCCACTGGACACGGAAGGCATCAAACTACGGTACGCTAAGCGCTATGAAGGACGAACGGCATAATCCTCGGTAACAACAGCCATTGTTACACCGTCATCCTTCCATTTCCATACATAATAAACGAGGGCTCACATTGTTTGGGCATTAGTGTGCGTTGATGGTGGAGCTTTTTGATTCAAAATTCGTTCTGCTTGCAATCTCGTTCATTGTTTGCCCCATTTTTAGTATATTTTCGGTGGCTCTTTCTCCCGCCCCCTTTCCTCTCGCTCTACGGTGAGTTTAGTTCGATCGTTACAACAAATCGGTTGCATTGTCATTGTGACGAGCTTATGATACGAGCACGTGCCATAAAAGCGCCATGCTGCACGCGCGAGCCTTAGACTGGGCTCGGAGCCCTTGGTCTTTGTTCGCTGAGACCGACACTCGGTTGCCCCGGCATCACGTCCGGGGCAAGCGTTTACTTTCGTTTATTTGTACGTTCATTTATTTATTTATTTATATCAGTCTGAACTACATTCCGCTTCACTGGAACCCTGGCCCGATTTGCTACTCCCTGGTTCCCGAAAGCTGAAACGTGGCCATCGCAAGTTGCTGATGAGTTTGGTAGTATGTTGCGCTGGTTCGTGTTGCAAAACTTGCCTACTGACCACGTGGTGGGTGGAAAAAAGAATTGTTCCTCGCTGTGGGTACTCGAGTGAAATGCAAACACAAAACATGCTGAACAATTACGAACGCACGGGAATAGTGTCGGTAGAACATTGTTTTTCTTTTTTTGTCGAACGTGATAGATATCAGCTCTTTGACAATGAATCGTTAAATTTTTTTGATGATGCTGTGTTTTTTCCGGATTCCAGTTACGTCCGTTTTCTAACATGGTCCACTAGAACGAATGGAATATTTTGATGTTCACTCATTTTTATGACTCTCTTACTTCATAGCCGCATCATCTGCGTTAACGTAGTCATCGTTCGTTCCTAGCCAACAGATGACTCTACGATCGCTAGATTTTGGAACACAAGCCCTAGATTTCGGACAAATAAAATCTTCCTTCACGTGGGATTGAAAGCTAGCGCACTTTTGTATTTACCTTTGTATATTCTTTTCTTTTTGATTCATTAATGCTTGACAAATTGACGCTCAAAGCTTTGTTCCATCAGAACATTGGGAGACTGTAGCAATCGTCACTCGGTTGTTGGTCTACACCTCGTTCAACGCCTCTCCAATGAACACATCACGTTTGCAAAAGCTTTGATAGTACCAGGTGTTCAGGCAGCTCCATGTATATTGATTGACAATTTTCTCTATAAACCAGATTATTTGATGTTTCTGTACTATGGACCTTCTGCCACAACAACAGATCTCAGTAAAAACTTGGACGAAAATGTAGATGACTCTTTTAGTCAGGTATGCAGCCAACTGAATGAGAGTTTCTTACGAATGGACTAATAAAATAAATGGGAATAAAATGGACAATTTTGATAGACTAGGAAAATATATTGTATAATGTACACTAATACATGTTACCCATACATCCCAGGCCCTCAATGGGCAGGCTAACCAAAAGTTCGTTACGCCAAGAAGGAGAAGAAGTTATAATACATGTTACATAAATGTACTTAAATACTAACTGTTATAGTTTGATGACGATTAAGAAACAATTACAATATATTTGCTTCACTTTTATTATCCTAAGCTTCCTCTTTGTTGAGCAGCTTTAATTTGTTTTCATTTTCTAAAGCATTGATTAATTTATCATAAAATATGTCAATATTAAATTGATGAAAATCATATTTTTTCCTACTTAAAAACTATCTCTTTCTTGAGCGAAGTTTTTGTCAAATTGTTAATAGACTTCTCTAAAAACCAGGACGCTGCTGGTGAGCAATTGTTTTTTCCTCTTCATCTGGTCCATAGCCGTTGAAAAAATCCCTCACTACCTCAAGCGCCAACAACCAGCGCACAAAACTCCAATTCAGTCCGATCGCGTGCATAGGCCGAGTCGAACAAAACTTGTTGTCCACTGAAAGGCCACCCCACAGATAGAACTTTGTATCTTAGATGTAGCGTTGGACGCCGGGTTAAACCATGGCCCAGTTACGGCCAAGTAGAGCGTGTTTTAATGAGATAAGTTATCAAACTAATTTCCCCACTGGGAGGGGATTCCTGATGCGCTCCCGACGACGCCCTTTAGCGTTTGGCTACCGCAGCGTATCGTTGGCCACCTTTTCTGCACCATTCGCAAGCCCACGCGGTCGATGGGTTTAGTTAAGGGCTCTCCCCCCTTCTAGATGCTGCCAAAAGCGACGAAATACGAACCTCCCCGATGGAAACCGTAGGTCCGGCAAAGCTTTGAGCTACTCTGCGTATAATAAAATGCCGCACTCGAAGTGGCCATGCTGTTGGATGCAAGCCCAAGGAAACTCCCTACTATCCAAAATAAGCCACTGGAATCGGACCGAAGAATTGTACGATCGTTAAAACCATACCATGACCAATGGTGGTACGGAAGAAATTACACCATCGGTTTCTACTACAATCTAACGCCTGGCATTAGGCCGGGGTTTCTTGCCCGGGTAGGATTTGAGCTGGTTTACCGATTAGCCTACTTCGCTGTAAAACAATTTATTTACACTCGATGGTTGGGCAGCAAAGGGAGGTAACTGACGTGTTTATCTTGCTTTTAAAAAGCTTTGGAGGTTTTCCAGAAAGCTGAAACCGATTAAAGGAACAGTATTTCAGGAATCTTGATAATTCCCAGTTCGAAGAAATAGTCCAATGAGACTGAGCCAATCTTGGTAATCTTGCAACTGGAAATTGACGTTCGTTTTTCTAAACACCTTCATCACATAACAGTCTTAGAACCCGTTCTACAAGTCCGAAAAGGACGTGGTCAATGATGCGTACTAACGAGCCATCAAGCACTGGAACGTAAAATGCAAGCTGATGGCATGAAGTATGGGTCTTAAGTGTCTCCTGACCTGGGCAGAGTGTGTGTTTCTGCCACAAGTCACAAGTTAATTGAATCGAATAACTACTCATTATGGCACCCAAGTGGAAGTGGGTAGTTCTAGGAAAGAAAGAAACGATTTGCATACGTTTCTTCGTGGCGCTGCGATGGATAGGATGGTTGTTAAAGAATTCACCACCGACTCACGGGACGACCGAGGTGAGGGATGCGATGGGAGGTTAGACATAGGGGGGGAGCTCTAGCACCGGAAAAAGATGATGAAGCGACCGAGACCTTTTCCAACTCCACTGTGGAATTCTTCAAACAGCAACATTCCCATAACGGACACCGGGACGCATGGAGAGCGTGCCTTGCGGCCGGTGTGGGTTGTGATGGTTGTGACAAATAATCAGTAGGACAAAAATGTCATCCGACTGAAGCAGAGGTCTATAACTATGCGCTCGAGCGGAGAAACGTCACTCTGGACCGGATTCCGATGGCACGGGAAAAGGGGCCACGGTGTGTGTGTGTGAAACCATAAGTTTAATTACCGTGCAGATCATAAGCGATGGCACCCGGTTTTTCCCTTTGCCTGCAGCATCCGTAGCGGAAACGGCTGATGGAGGGAAGGAAAAACTAACCGTTGCCGGAGGGTCCAAACGTTTTCACAATCGAGCGAGAAGCAGATGAAAGAAGTTGTGGTGGAGAAGAAAATTGGATGCCAACGGGATGTGGGGTGTGGTGTAAGAGTTATGATTGTGAAAATAACTTGCTCTAACAGAATTTTCCTCTCCCCTTTAGGGTTGACCCATTCTTGCACCCTTTCCTCGTTCGTTCTAGGGCTTGGTTCTAGCTTAAACGCAAGATACGCACAAAGATACATCCCACCCTGGGGAGGCCTTCGTGGTAAACCCCCAGGAAAAAATGCTCGACGAAAGTTTTCAGCCCTTTCCAGCAGGATGAAACAGTTGGTTTGAATGTGTGCATGTGTGCAGCTGTGTTTGACGGTCCTTGGAAACCTGGAACGACCAGCGGACAGCCTGTGTTTGACATATTTCCCAGCCAGCCCCTCGTGCTCCAAACGCTTCAACGACAGCATGTCAAAAGTCTAGTCTCAAAAGCTAACGCTAAAAGCCATCGGACTTCGTCCATTTACCCAACTTTGTTTCCACGGCGATGTTTCCACTCTACTTCGCACTGTCAGACTTTTTATCAGTCAACGCACCGTGACAGCTAGCGTTTTGGCCACGCAATGGTGTGGAGTGGATGACCAATGTGGAACCGTGCCGGGAAGAAGTAACGATATGAACTAGCTGCCAGCTAGTTGTCGTACACGTTGGAAACCTCATTTGAGTTACAACCATATGAAAGGCGAAGATGTTTTTTTGAACCGAGAACATAACGATACGAAGTACAATAAGTTGGAATACACAAACCGACCCTGTTACATTCCAGAGTTTTGTATAATGAATCATTTGTTTAATGAACCATTCTCTCGAAGAGGGTCGGAATGAGGATGTAATGAGAAGAACATTTGTGCTATGCGCCTCAAGGGTTTTTATTGGTATTTTCCACATCGACAATGAGGTTTGTAGTTTAAGTTAAGTCAGTTGAAACAAATCGATAAACGTTATCTGTCGCTCTTGAGGCATTTTTTCTTGGATTTCAATTATTAGAAGTTATTATCATTTATGTAGCTGCTTTCAACAGAATCATTTTCTTTTAAAATTGAAACGGTTTATACATTAGTAAAAATTAAAATATTCTATGACAAAACTCACCCTTGTCATCTAAAATACGAAGAACCAATTAAGCGTCAATTTAGCTTGGAACACGAATGCATTTCGTTACAAACTTGTTACATTTCCTGCACCGGAATATTTCACAAATTTTTCCATTCAATTTTCGTGAAAACGATTAACATTCCAACAAAATTCGATGTCAATTCAAATCCAAATATCGTAATTTTTGGAAGTATTTTGAGGCACATTTTACGAATACAGATGATGCAAAAAACTCATCCACAACTATAATGGTCTAAATGACGCTATTTCTCGTTACATGAATTCTCGGATCGGATTTAGTAATCGGATAACGGGTACCATTGAACCTTAAATACCGTACCAGAAAAATGTGTTCTTCGGTGTTGAAATTCTATCGGTATTCTATTGCAATTTGCTTACCAGGAAGAGGATCGCTCCCGAGCCCAAAACCTTCATTCGGAAAACGCAATAAGGGGAATACTAAAGCCACCAACCTGCCATGAACCTTTCCGATGCAAAAACGGTGCCAAGGGGTGCTTGTTTGGTTTGCTACTATGCAGCCAGTGTTCAGCGTTGCAGCAAAGCACCCGGGTTTCAAAATGTAAACCACGATGGATTTAGTGCCGTGTCAGGAATAATATGAAATTATGGAGCAATAGCAGTGCCACTTATACCACAGCCTTCCATACCGTGGCGTTTCGGGCATCCGTTATGGCGAAACAACGTTTAACCCTTCAGGTGGGAATAGTTTTACGATTGATTTCATCGCAGAAAATATTTTAATGTAATTTTTCGATGTAAAAACATTATTTTGACTTTGTTAGCAAAAAATTGGGGAAGATTTTCAAATGAAATTTAAATTTTGTTTGTTGAAAGGAGTATGCGACTCCAAGAGTTAAACGTTGCACTCTTCAACAACCAACGATTGATCCTTTGTTTAGAAGAGTTTTCAGCCGAGAGTAGTTGGGAATTGAAAGCTGCTCCCTGATGGTATTTACATCCCATCCCGTGTCTTCCGAACTTGATAGCTCCGGTGAAGGCTCGAGTGAAAGAGAATGCACCTTAGATAAGTGCGACTCGCGAGCAGAGGAAAGAATACCGTTGGATTTATTTCGGCATCTCGTCTTGCCACTCGGCAAAGCTGCCGAGCATGTTCCCAGTTTATATCTGAGGCTTGAACCTCGTTTCCGGAGCCTCCCACCAAACGAACGCTTTGTCCCTGGCCGTACCCCAGACAGGCACAACTCCAAAACGCAAAGGCTAAAGCCGGGAATGGGAACGAAATAAAGTTTACATTTATAACTGTCGTATTATCCGACAGCCGCGTGTGTTGTGCCGGGTCGAATTTATACGAGCGATTACAGGGCCCAAGCTTCGGTCTGGGATTTTACCAGAGCCCTTTCGGTGCACCCATCCCAGTTCGGGGGATAGATTTGTGCGAGTGCTTCGACGGTGGCTTTTTAAAATTGTCACCAACCAATGTATCTCGGTACCGTTGGTGTGCCTAGACCAACTCGCATCGATTCCAGGGCCTTCGACAAAAATCGTGGTTTGGTATCGTTTCGAACGGTTGCACTCGACGAAAGGCAACCGACAGGCCGTTGATGACGACGACGACGAACGGCAAGAAGTATCGAAACAGGATCGTGCCCTGAACCCAACCCGATAGTGTGGATTACGGTTGATACTCGTAAACTTCCTACTTCGGGAGCGGCCTATTCCGGGCGCTCCCCCAATGGATTACGGACGATTTTAAGTATTATCGAGCCCCGAATCGAACTTCCTTCACGCCATCGGTGGAACAGAAACGCACTGCTAATGGGGCTCAACATAACGAGAGCCAAGTTCGGTGCAGACCGGAAAAACTTAGGCCACCCGGCACGGGCTACCGGAACCGCAAGAACGGCAAAGGGTTCGTTATCGACGTAACACGATCTCGGCGGAAGATTGAACGGCAGATTGTAAACTTTTAATGAGATGTAAAGGATTAAAACTTGTTGAAAAAATGGTACGGTTCGGTTGAAGGATATTTAAGAACTGGTTGTTCTGGAGTTTATTTTTTCGCTCTTTTACTGCAAGTGGCATTCATCTTCGGGCCTTACTTCGTTGTGGAGCACAAACAGCTATTGAAGTACTTTGTGTTGTTTTAACTGCTATTGGTTTCTTGTTGCAAGCTTCACAAAAAGGGTTTGAAAGTTTTTAAAATCTTTTCTTGATTTCGCTATGGATAATTTATTCCATTCAAATCGGAGTGTAATATAATGGGCTATAATTTGTTTATTCCTTGAATAATATGCTTGAACTCCTGTACTCCTATTTATTCTTAAAGAACTGTCAGACAACAAACTAAACTCAATAATCTGTTCGGTGATTTTCTGCAATACCCTGCACCGTTCACACTTTCTCTTTATAGGAAATCAAAAGCACCGATGTGAGATCAACACAAAAAACTCCATCAAATAAAACCTCATCCTTAACCATGCTCTGTCGTGTCGTGTTTCCCCTATGTAAGGTAAGGTGAGGCAATATGCACCCCTTAAGCGAAAACAATTTATTTCTCGCAGTACATTCAAGAAAATCGTCCGAAATTTGCACAGTTCGATTCCTTAACATCTTTCCTGTTGACTTAAATTATCAAACATAACAATAAATCCTCAATTTTTTATTTATAAAAGGTTTTTGAAGACCCTTTTTTCTACACGCCATATATATATTTGTGGGGCAATTTGGCTCGGATGGAGGGGTAGAATGCACCGGGACGTAAACATAGGGTAAGACGACCCAAATTTATACCGCATTGGTTTGAATTTGGTGGTGTAAAATTCGAAAGTTAGTTTGGGTATAAGATCTTTACTGATTTCCGAACAGTTATTGAAATTTTTTACCGATCTGTACATGGCTTTCTATTCAAACCGCCTTGGGTGAATTTTTATATTTAAATAAAAAAAACCGTCGATTATGAAGGCAACATTAGTAAAACTTTGACTTGTTCTTGTTTTGGTGCATTATGCCTCTTTATTTAAATTTTAAACACAACGGCATTTTGCCTCACCTAAGGGGGTGCGTATTACTCCCTACTGAGAAGAGTTCAAATTTCGTCTATAACTAAAAAAGGAGGATTTTCAACAAAAGTTCTCTTCAATAATCGCTAAATTAAGTATTCAGGTATTTTATGAATGTCTGCTCGGTTGCAATTTTACATCTTACATGGTTTTGGACTCAATTTGTTTTATTACGTTTTTACTGTCAATTTTTAATGTAGAGCAGTGAAACTCACATAGCATATATAAGACGCGTTAAAGAACACATTTCTTTGATTAATTTATTGTTGAAGACCATAATTCAGCTTAAATCATACCAGTGCACATTAACCAATCGGTGCATATTGCCACACTCTCCCCTACGTGGCAATCAACACGGGTTTGGAAAATGAGTTTCTCGTCTCAGTGCGGCCGACACTCCATCAATCGGTACTAGCGATCTGCTCTCTTCCGGCGTACAAAGCGGCATACAATGACAGCAACCCGTCTATGTGAGGACACGAAATCGGGATGGTGGATATGTGGAAAGAATTTTACACCAACCCACAAACCCACCGTTCAGTGTTTGGTAAGTGGACGGGAGTAGGGAAGGGCACATGGATGTTGATGGTGCCACATGGCATTTCCCTTGATGCGAATTTTATGAAAGCTCACGCTCGAGCATCCAATAGGAAATCGAAACACGCCACATAAGAGGGGGGAAAAAAGAATGCCCTCGTGTTACCGGGTGGGTTGGCGTGATTTCCATCCAGGCCGCCCCACAACATCCATTTGCCTTGTTTAGAGCCACAAGTTTTCGTATTTCCTTTTATTCCAATCACAAGCTAAACCATTGTTAGAAGATGATCAGATGAAACGGGGGAAAGCAGAGAAGTAAAAAATACAGGAATAAAATTGAAGACGCTTCATTAGACCGTTCCGGGAGGAAAAGGGGACACGAACGAACCGTGCACGGGGAAAGGGTTTTATGAACTAAATTCTTCTCGTGAAAGGTCAATGTTTGAAAAAAGGAAACGCTGAAACGTGGGGCGCAAGGAAAAAAGGCTTCATTCCGGTCAGCAGCCAACGTAACCGGGAGCTTATCGTAAGGAAGGTGAAGCCCTGGCGTCCTTGCTATATATCCATCGTGTGCCTTCGTACGTCCTTGTTTTCCTTTCTCCGAATCCGGGGACGCTGCATTATGCCCATCACGTCCGTGCCGTGTGTCGATTTTCGGTGAGGTGAAGCATTTCTTATCCGGCAGAAGATCCGAACGCTTCCCCGGTCGAAGAAAAATCATAGTAAAATGTGGGACGGCACAAGTCGACCGACATCAGCACAATAACGAATTATTCGTTCGATCGTTTGTACTGTTGCTCGGAACCGGTTTCGGGGACAAATTGCTTATTGCTCCTCGAATCAGCTCCATTGTAGTTTCGAACGAGGAAGGCAAAGAAGTGTTCGATGACAAAACACATTTAGTGTTCCAAGCCAACAACATTTGATGAAAGGATTCGCTGGATGTGGAAATTAGGACGCCTTAATTTAGGATTTCATTGAGACTAGTTGATATTCTCTTGGTCAAACTTGCTACCCTGTTTTGAATTTTGAGAAAAGGATTGTTTACACAAAATCTTTTTTATTTAAGAATGAATTATAAATGTTTTTCCTGAAAAGTCGTTCTGTTTTTGATCCGAACATTACCATAAAAGAATTCTACGAATAAGAAACGAGCTTCTCGTGAGCATCCAGATAAAAACCTGCGGTCCACAAATGTTGCTAGAACTCCAAGCATTATAATCAATTTCAGCAAAATAACAATTCATTTCCAAGAAAATAGCTCCCCACGATGGCCACCACCATTCTTGCGCCTCCTTTTCCAGGTGGTGTTTTCTGCAACAAAGTTTGCCACTTACTTCCTTTGCATACCGAACTTGGCGAGCGTTTGTGTGAAAAAGTTAAATTCCTTACCAACGCTCTTGCGTTCCTCATTCCCCTCCACCCTTCGATGGGAGAAAATAAAAATTTATCTTACACCCAAAGAAGCGCCCATACCGAAGCGCAGGTTGGTGGAAATAAAACAGGGATGCACAAAAAATGGACTCTCTAATGAAAAGCTTCTTTTTTGTCCATAGCCAGCGCTTTTTCTTTAATTTTTTGTTGGTTGGTTTGTGCTTGCCAAAGACATTCCCGTGGATTACCGGGCGCAAAAAATAAAAAAAAAAATGGTACGCGCCGATGTTCGCCGAGGAGGCAAACTTTTTTCATTTCACTTTTGATCCGGCCACAATCGGCCCGTTTTTCTTCGACCGACCGGGAAAGGAACGGGACGGACCGGGTGACGGTGTGTAATCACTCATCGTGCCATCGCCAGCTGAAAAGATAAAGGCCACTGGCGAACCATGGAATGGTGTGGTGGAATAAATTTCCGGTAGTGGTACGGGAAGAAAAAGCGGTGGAAACCGGACGAAAAAAAATGCGAAATGCTAGCGCAAAATGAAAGACTTTCTTGCTCCTTGCTTCGGACGGATATGGCGAACGAAATTGATGGATTCCGCGCGCGGAAACTATTAAACTTCATTTGATGTAACTTTTCGGGCGGAGTTTCACCGGTTTTTCCCCGGCACACGGAACAGCGAGATATCAATTTCCTTAATCTTTTGAATAATTCTACTTTTACCACTGGAGAGCGCGCCCACGCGACAGTTATTGAGTGATTTGTAATGCAATGAATTCATTGCATCGCAAAATTTCGGACAGCACCTTGAATAATGCAATGTCTTTTTTGATGCAGTCGTAGCGCATGGCATTGAAAAATAAAAACGAACTTCGTTATCTGTGCCAAGTCGGAAAGTTTTGGCATGGTTATGAAACATACTTTAAATTCTTCACGAAAGGGGGATTTAACCAACTAAAGAAAGAACAACATTCAAACAAAAAATATAGAAAAGAATAAATAATTTATCCGTCAATCAAAAAGTGCAAAACCAAATACATAAAAGAAAATTTGTTTATTTTTCAAACCATTACTTACAAATAAAGCTGCTGAGACGAAAGCAAAAAGAATGATAGAAACGAAAAATGAAAAAAAGTCATCATGGAAGAAAATGAACTGGCGAAATTGGGAATGAATTAATTTAATTGTTTCCATATCTTCATGTGGAAAATTACTCCCAACCATTCTCTTTACTTAAGATCGACGAGAACTTGTACACTGTTACATCATTGAGAGCTGAACGTTCGAATACCGTTGAAGGGTCGAGTTATGTAGTCAAATATTTGATGACACGCTCAACATTGGAAGGCAAACTTTCGCACTCATCATCATCTCCCCGAGGGCGTACCCGAAACGGTTATTTAATGCAGGACAGCGTGTTGGCTGGCAGCACTATGATGGCATTACAAACGGCGTTTTCCACTTTCGGACGGTATGAGGTGAGGGTGAAATAATTGATTGATAAAATGGCACACATTTTGGCGTAGTTCGAGTCCAACGCAATGGAGTGCTAAGCTTCCACGTTTGATTAACTAAACATTCCCCGTACTCCTCGGTGGAAAAGCCCGTCACCTGCATCGCCACCGGCATGTCTGTTCGAGCATGTAACGGCGGTAAAATGTTGCCAGCAAACGGGTGACTCGCAGCGACATGCCCCATAATGGAACGACAGTCCACCAGTTCATCATGTCAGCAGCTCGTCGATGTCGCTTTCTTCATCCATCAAGCACTTGTCAAACTCCTGGGATGGAATTTTGATCAAATTTTCGGCACACAAAACGGTCTCGCACCTTGGGTCCCATTTTCGTCCCCCGGGGAACGTGAACGTGTTGCAATTTGCTCAACCCAACCCATCCGCGACCGGCGCGAAATATTTGCTCACCCGATCGACGTCGGTCGCCCCATCGGACCTCGACGGCATCGTTGAAGTTCGAACGAATTTAATTTACATTTTCAATGACTTCCAAATCGAGCAGCGAAACAACTTTGAAGAAGGGCCACCGATCAACCCGTTCCCGTAAACGCAAAGTTCTAGCTGATAGCCATCGACCGAATGCGATGCCATTTTCCCAAACCCATTTCCCTACGTCCCAGCGTCATTTCACCCTATCGAACGAGACCTCTGACCTTCGGACGCGTAACCCACTTTTTCCCCCCGGCCCCGTGGAAGTTTTCCAGTCCCAAGGGGGTCAAGTGCAGTCGATTTTCCGTTCCCGAAGCCAACGCCTAATTTATCGATCCGTCGAAAACTGCACCAGTGCACTCTGTTGAGGCTGTAAGCTAAAGAGAATTACACCGGATGGAGTTGTACGAACAGAGCTCGAATTGAAAGCCACTAAAATGGCAGCTAAAAGGTCCTAGGCACACATTTGGAAACACGTTACGCATGGGTTTGATCCAGCTTCACCATTGACGGCTGCAGGAAAAGTGGCTAGAGTGTCGTAGGCAAATAAATGTATCCCTTTGTGCCACTTAGGAGCTATCGTCTGATGCAGTTTTGCCAAAGTTTTATTTGCAAAGCAATTGAGCAACCTAATATAATTTTCGGATGGTACTATCAATGATGGTAAACTATTAGCCTCTCAAACATTATTTATGAATTACCTTGGCCTCAGTTTTTCATTGGAAAATGGAAAAGTATAACCAAACCCTTACCATGGCAAGTTAGTTCTGTTGATGGACATCTGTTCTTTTGAATTTTAAGAATTTCAAAACAAAGATTTATTGAAGAAGAATTAAGCTACTCCTTTGTATACATAATTTCAAAAATCATTTCAATCAATATAATTCAAACCGTGTGAAATAATTTATGACAATAGGATAAAAGCTTTTCTACTGATGTATACTCCTTGTTCATAAATCTTCTTCCTTGAATAATTTAGAAATACGTTCTGCATTCATTGCCCTCTCATGTAAAAAAAACAACTGGAGTGAAATGCTTTCATTTCCGCTGGGACTAGCTTCAAAGTTTCTCTAATGTGACAGTTTAATGAACTGATCATTGCAAATGGCTAGTTATTTGTGCGCTTTTCACCTACTTTCATTTTTTTCTCCTACTGTCGACTTCCAACACAACACGCCCGGCACATTCCAACGAACAAACCGTCAACAGTTGCGACCGTCTTTCGTCCGGTGTAAAACTTTGCTACCACTTCATGGTGTTTCTGCAATTGTCTCTTCTTGTAGAAAGTAAAGGATGTTGCTACCGTTCGGCGATGACCTACGGAACCCGCCAATGATCACACCTTGTTTACCTAGTGCTTCGGCCACCTTCGGTTCGCCTGTCATTACGAAAGTTTCCTCATTTCAATTTTCATCTCCGCTGGCGGCCGCAAACCAAGCAAGTGCGCCGTAGAAAAGAGTGTTGCTTTTTGCTAGTCGATTTTATTTTCCTTGCACATTCGGTGAATGACCGCTTCCTTGTTTTCCGTTCCCAGCGAGATGGTTTCCATGAACCATCCTGTGTTTTTTTTCTCTCTCTCTCTTTCTCTGGTGCTGTTGGGAACAGTTGAGCTTTTTTTCCCTTGTGTGATATCGAGATCGTAATGTGGATCGTTTTTGTCGAAACCGGTAGTTGCTCCGGTAAAGGATTCTTGCCAGCTAGGAATGAAAGAACGGTTTGAAATGGGACACCGATATTACGTGAAACTATCTGACGTACTATTTCCGTACCCTGCCGCCCTCCGTCCACCATCCACCGCCGGACAAAACTATTATTTCGAACGGTTCAGCTCTAATCCAATATCATTTTCAGGAAAAATCCCCTGCAGTTTGCGACGAGTAGTTACCTTACTATTTTTATACCAGTGCTAAGCTTTTCGGTTTTCCTTCAATGGTTTTTTTGGCATTATTTTTCCTTTCCAATGTCCCTTCAGCTGTTCCGAGCAGATGTGAAAACTGAGAAGAATTGCTACCGAAACCCGAAAAGGATTCGAAAGGTGGTAATATATGAGTTTGTCGCATTACCGGAGGTCCGTACTTGATCAGGGAGCGCTTTTGTGGCAACAAACCGCATCCGAGCGGTATCCGGCAACACGGCCCAGACCGGCATCCCGGTTTCGCCGACACCCGGAGGCGGTGAAACATTACACTCGCAATCCGGCGCTCGTACGTTTTATCTATCGAATGGATTTTATAGCCGTTTTCTCTTTTCTCGTTCGGACCATTTTGGCGCGATGGTGCGATATTTGTTCTCCTCGGCACCGAGTTTCCTTATCGTACGCGGAAAACCATGGCTAGGTTCGTTTTGGCACACCTTTTTTTGGAAAACCACACAATTTTCAGCCGCTGCACAATGAGGGAAGTTAGTTTAAACTCCACTGACTTTTATGCCACAAGAGTCACTGGAATTAGCAATTTACTTTCTTGGCGGAAAGTTTGGTGACAAATGCGTTGGCCTGAGTGTACTCGCCGATAATGAAAGTTGAGTCTGGAACGGCAAAAACAGATGCCAGAGGTTCTGTGATCAGCAACCTCTCCACAATGAACAAGTTAAAAAGAAGGAAGGTATTGTTTTTAAAAATTGTACGAAAATAAGTTTCTCATGAATGGATAATAAAATCAAAGAACTACAAACTTAAAAAAGTGGAAAACAACTGAAGCAAGTGATTAAGTGCACTAAATGCAAGCATCCGCGAAAAAGATGTTTCTCCATTGATGCGAAACAGTTTATTGCACTTCCATCGCTGCAAATCGTTGCAACTTGGCGCTGTCTCCGCTGACTCTGTGAATGCAGCGAACATAATGACTAAAGTAAGGTAGAACTGGCTGCCAACTTTCCGGTTCAAAAACCACAGAACATATGTTCGAATGAGGCTGGCCCGTTCCTTGCGTGAACTGCTTTATTTCCTCTCAGAAACATCCTCAATGTGAAGTGGTAACAGTGCAGGCATTTGTTATGAAGGAATCGTGAATTTGCATGTTCTTTTCAAAAGATAAATCGATGTAACAATAAATTTACCTTTTAAACGACTGATCTTTTGCAATTTTTTTTAAACAACCATGAAATAAAACTTCTTCAAGCAATGCTCGGGATTTTCTATGGATTGCAATAACAAACTTTTCCAACTTTTACAGAAAAGTATTAAAATGTTCAATTGTTCAACATCAAGTTTCTATACCAATTAACGTGCGATGAAGGTGGGAAAGTGCAATGCTTTAAAAATCAATGAAAACGCTCTACGAAGCTTACTGAGGTGTAGTTCAACAGGAGCAGCGTAGCAAGAAAAGGAAAACTAATGCAACCGTAGATAATTTACCAGCATTCTAGACAAAAACGTTACACAAGAATTCATAGTATGGAATTCGTGGAAAAGGATTAAAGATTAAGGAAAACCAAACATTAACCAAGACCATAGGAAAAATGGTAGAAAAAAAATTAGTTTGTGGAAGAATCTTTGACCGCTTTGTTAATGAATGCCTTATTGCTTCGCATTGATTTGTTTTAAAAAAGAGTTCGGAATAAATTTCGGATAATGTTTGCAATATGAGCATGTAGCAAAGATGCTTGAAAATGTTTTTCCTAAAAGAAGAAGACTAGGAACCTCGAAACAGAACACGAAACAGTCAAGTCTTTTGCCTTACTATTTTGTACTGTGCTACAAGTTCAATCATCATGCTATAGAGATAAGCATTAGTTAAACAAGTGTTGCCTTTCATTGAACTCTGACAATGTGTTTCTCATGAACAATGCAAGCAGTTCCAGTAGGTGAAACAACGTCGCTTTTGTACCCAGGCTAAGTGATTCTCTTCATCAAAGGAAAAGGATGTATATGGCCATACGTTGACATAGTAGTTCGATTATTTTGATTCGACCTTTGACACACTTGAAACATTCTCCAGATGCAGCTGGTGTGTTCAGGTTGTTTTTGATGTCGATACCTGCAACTCTTTGTCCATATTTACATTTCAAACACAACTGAGGATACCTTTTCCAGCTAAACGGAAATGCTCTAGAGGGCATTTTCAAAGCATTGATTATATGTCATAACATCGCATACTAGCTTATATAATTAATTTGATTCCTTGGAACACATTTGCTTTGTTTAGTTACAATCTTAAGACTCGACTCCAATATGAGGATGCAGTTCTTGATCGAAACAGTACAACAGCAAATTCTTTGAAGAAGAGAAGGAAACTTAAAAGGAAAATGTGATCACTTCCTGGTAGTGGAATAAATTTTCAATTATCAGCCATGTCCGTAATTTACGGTGGTGTAGAAAATTTAAGCGCAACGGCACAAGATTAAAAGAGGAAAAAGTAACCTGCAGCAATCACTAGCTTTCAATGGAATTGCTCATCCCTGTACGGTCGGGAAATGGAAAAGAAAATTGCAGCCTCATGGTGCAATCGTGGCGCAACATCGACTGCGGTTTGCCGCAGGACTCGTTCCGGGATGAGTTTTTCCTTTGCACACCGACGCGCGGCAAGTAGTTTTTCCTCCTTTATATTTCCCAGCTAGTTGTTCTTTCAAACAAAATGTCGATTTGCTG
This sequence comes from Anopheles sinensis, assembly GCA_000441895.2. NCBI lineage: Eukaryota > Metazoa > Arthropoda > Insecta > Diptera > Culicidae > Anopheles > Anopheles sinensis. The sequence continues at coordinate 729,843 of KE525346.1, forward strand.
AGATTTTCCTCCGCACTCTCCCGAGACTGGGTAAAGGGGGAGCTTTTCCTTCCAGCGTTGTGATTGTGTGCTAGTCGCGTTTTTATTTTGCTGCTATATTCGATTACTTCCCAAAGGGCAGCAGCATTTCTTAGCCGCACTTCCCAGCTGACGTCCCTTGTCCGCGAATGGAAGAATGAACCAAAGGCAACAAACGGCAGGGGCAGTAATCAGGATCGCATCATTGCAGAGAGGTCGAGAGATCGCTTTTAATGTTGGCTGCTCTGGTGAAAGTGTCTGACCCGTTTGACTTCCACTGCGCCGAAGTTGTGCAATGATGCCCTTTGGGTGGAGAAGCAGTAAAGCAGTTCGGGCGGCGTCTCGTTATCTAATGGGAACCGGTTCGTTGCGGTTCGATAATGACGTTTCTAGGCGAAGGTCTCCGGTGGCCAGCTTGGTGTAGAGATTACGGATGACAGAATGATTGGCCGGTTCGCTATGCTACAACAGTGCCCTAGAATGCAGGACAAGTTTTAGCTGCACCGAGCGTCAAAAGCGGAATGTGATGTTATTGAATGTTTCGTCGACTTTTAAGCCGAGTGTTCTAAACAATGCGAATGATAATATGATTTACGATCGACACGAACATAATAACAGGTTTAGAACAAGGTATCGGCTGGCTTTTACTGAACGCACAATTTTTCTCAAAGTCAATTTTTGAACACCGGGTAATGGATTGCTAATAAATTTGATAGCCTCGGAGGCAAAAATAAACTCCACCACTGTATTGGCAAGCACGTGAACAGGCACGCACACGCAACGGGTTTTTATTGTTTTTTTTCCAAACGTAGTGCCCATTTTTCAACGCAACAACATGTCACATGGCAGTGACGTGGCCGGAAAATGTTGTTTTCACTAACGAATTCACCGAAAAAGGGAGTGGGAAAATCCGCTTCGGACAGGGGTTCCCGTGCACGTGCGATCCGACAATCCATCCATCAAACCGTGCGACCGGCGTTGAAAATCGGGTCACTCGACCGAGGAATAATTAACATTACCCCAAAATTCCACATGCACAAAAATGCTGATGGGGTGGCTGTGCGTGTGAAAAAATAACGGAACGTTTGCGGAATCTGTTGTGAAGCGTGAACATTTTTCTAGCATCACAAATCCGATTTTTATGCAATAAAACGATGCACCCAGCGGTGGGACAAGGTCGGAAAAATGGGCCGAGTGATAGAGAGGCGAAAAACAGTAACAACCAAATAGAAGAATGTTCACTTGTGGAGTGCATACATTATTCCTGGTTCGGTAATTTCGTCACGGCTAATTTGAATATTTATCGTGTTTCATCTTTTTCGCACTTGTCACAATTTATGCTCTCCCATCAGCGGGTGGGTAAAAACAACACCCGGAAAAAGGGAAGGAGAGGGATGCTGCAGCAGCTTTCGTCCAAAACTGACACCGATGTCGATGGTGTGATGTGTAGGTTGGTGGACCACTTTCCGGGGGGGAGGAATGAATTTTATTTTGACATTTTCCACTGCCGGTTCTCTTTTCGCGCCCAAAGAACCCGGTCCAACCCGGTGTGCCCTGTCGGTGAGAATTTGTTTTTATTATGCTTTCGTAATTTTTCACGTCACGAATCCTACCGTTTTTGTCCCCCCATTGTCGCGCTCGTGTTGCTTTTGTTTACTCCACGCTTCCGGTTCGGTCCCCAATGTTGGGTAATTTATGCAAATACCGCACGTTTAACTTTTACGGTAAACCCGTTTGTTTTCTTGTTCCGCTTGTTTTCCTTGCGCTGGAAAAGGTGCACCAGGATCGCACGTGGTGGTTTTACGTTGGAAAAACAACGATCACGAGTTGTGATCGTGCAGTGCTTTTGTGAATTTAACGGCACAGCTAAAATTTGACTTTATTTTCCTTCTCATCCATTTAAAGAGAATTTTATGAACGGAAATAGAGTAGTTCCAAAACATTATCGAAGATTCGCCTTTTTAAATACACACTTTACTAGTTTTTAATAAGCATCAATTTATATAGCATGGTAAGAAATTTTCACAAAACAATTAAAAAAATAAAACCCCTTGTTTGGTGTAAAAACAAATGCAACGTTTTTTATCGATAGTTCTTAGAACAAACCAAAGAAAATGCTGTACACATAACGCTTTTTTCAACTAACTTAGGCTTTGAGAAAACAAGCTCACAGTCGAATTGGTTTATTTCTTTCATCTGCATCCATTTAGTTCTTGATTTGCGTGGATCAGATAGCTTTCAATCAGTTTAATTCAAGAAGATTTCTGTGGTTGACATTTCCAGACACTTAAGCACACTCGGCTGTTCTGGTTAGAAGTACAGAAAGCCAACAACTATTATACATTCACAACTGCAATGCAACGAACCTCAACTTCCGTACTTTGCTGCAGAACCATTTTTCCTCTGGGAACAGTTTTGAACGGCGTTTGAGTGTGTGGTGCAAGCGAAAAAGGTTCAACAAAAATAAAAATGTCAATCAAATGCATTCCGAAGCCAGGGTCCTGCACTGATTGACCTATCGCCGCATGCCTCGACAACGCCGTTCCGCGGATGCACTTATGTAGACTGTCACGTTCATGCGGGGACCTTTCCTTTTTTTTCGGATCAGGCAACCGTAACCGGAACCACACCATCGCCGTTCGTCATCGTTGGTCCGCTTTTCCGAATGGCGGGTTGGCTGGCTGGTGCGGTTTTTGGTGCCCGGTGGGGACGACGGATATTCCGGTCAGCGCTCGTTTCCGTCTGCCCAGGGATCGGTCTTGTTTCCGAGCGTTTGAAAGCGGGGAAAAAATAAATCTCCACGAAGGATGCTCTGGGACGGATTCGAACACGCGAGTAACATACTGTCGGAAAGGGGTTTAGTGACCGTTTTGACACTGGATGGACGTTTCTGCGAGGACGGGTTAGCGAAATCGGAGAAAAAAGGCGTGACATATATCCCGTTGCATCAGTCCATATTTTACGCTTCGGGTTTTCCGGCAGCGGTGGGAAAGTGCACCATGTAAAACGTATGCACGTCGATGGGATGCAAGTATTAAAAACCTTTCCATTTTTTCCGATTACGAAGAGTGATTCGTTCGGTTGGATGTTTGTCACAGTTTTCATGTTTTTTCCTCGTGTTTAAAGGAAAATTAATATGGACACACGCATGCGACGCAATGGAGGTTGGGTGGAGTGACCAACAGAGATTGCAATGAAGTAACCCTTCATATAGTTCACCCTCTGCACGGGAAGCTGTCCGAGGATCACCAGCGTCAGCTGTACATGATGGACTCCGAACAGTATTCCAGAGTCCTGTTTGGTTATTTGATCATGAGCATGAAAATCTCAAATAGGTCATATGAAATTTTTAATAATGTTTCTTTAGTACAACGCAAATGAAGGATTTCCTATTTTAGATGAACTGATTAAAATGCCTCATAAAAAGCATAACATCAATTATATCCAGTTTTATTGAGTTTCGAGATTCATGAGCTTTCTAAAAATCTTATTTACCTTCGTTTTTGATACGAAGCTCACCGTGGAGCCTCCATCGGATTATCCAACGTACGCCGAGCAACATGACTAATCCGCATATTTATTTCCGGCAACGGATTCTGCCTAGATGACACGTGCGTCAGGACGCCAGGGATAACCACGTCTAGTAACCCGTCACAGGCAGCCGTTACCGGATGGACAAAAGGATCACCGTAAGGTCCATGATTGATCGCTGAAGCAAGGCAGCTGGTGGTCCATCCTGTATGGCTCTGTTCCGAAAACTGGAAATTTTGGATACGCGACGCAACTCCACGATGCTTGTGAAGTCCCAAATCAATGAACGGGATGTTTCGAACGGGGATTTTTTTTATCATTTTATCTTAAAAAGCTATAGAAAGCTGTTTGTTTTTTTGTTATTTGCAGCTCCAGATTCGTTTTAGCCATTTCTATGGATATCGTCAGAATTTTCAATTAAAACGCGTATAATAGTAAAGCTTGTTTGAAAAGTGGTTTTCATCGAAAAGGTATGATTAATTTCGATGTTCTCTGGATTTTTTACCATTTTAGTAATCAGGAGCAAAAAATAATACACTCAAGCACAAAAAGCACGACGCTGGTAGTTTGGATGTCCTCAAAATGACAAATCAGACTATGATCATCATCCAAAGCATGCATAATGGCATTTTTGCAATTGATCTAAAAATGTTATTTACACCTTCACAAATTTCTATTCGAAGTCTCGATCGACTTTAAATTTCATGTGAATGCTGTGTGAATTCCGTTTTAATATAGCACAGAACTGATCGGTACATAAATTGAAGTGTAGTCGCTACGCTTCCTCACGAGTAACATCCAATCGAGACAGTGTATGGCTATTTCTTCAATCTGCCGGGTTTAATCATCATTTCAAGGCTTTTGTTCGAGATTTCCCAGATCTATCTGGCCATCAGCGCTGGTAAAATACTTCGAACGATGGAAAGGCAACTCGACGAAACGGTCATACAGGATCACCGGCGTCGGGACAGCATTAACGAAACGATGCAGAATGATCAATGGCAGCTGCAAATGGGTCTGTTGTATAATGCACGCTCCGGATTATTGCATCATGTGTGTGTGTGTGTATGCGAACCGGAGTCAATATATGCAACCAGAGGAAACCGTAGATGAAGTTGCTGGACGGTTGCTCCTGGTGGGCATCCTCTTGACTTTGTCTATCATTTTCCAATAACCTACCAGACAGCGTTCGTAGCATTCCGTTGGGGAGGTGACGTACAGTTAAGCCTCTTACTGATGAGAACTGTACGTTCGATGCCGGAAATTACAAAACAGGGAGCGTTAATTCCCAAGAAAGTGTACTCAAAACATTAAACTATCCCACAATACGTAAGATTTGATTGGCAGCAGAGACAGGCAATACTGCTAGAAATTCGGAAATAATGAGATATCAGCAAATATAAGATATTTGAACAACATTGATGAATGTTTAATTAAGTTTATTTAGTTTTAAAAGTCCCCTCGTTCCACATAAGTCATAAGCGACGGAACTATAAGAAGATCTTTCGTGTTTGTTTTTAATGTTTCGTGCAATAAACGCAAAAACCGGATGATTTCCTTAAGATTATCAAAAAGCATTAAAAACATGGCGCATCTGTTGATTTCTCGCTACATTAAGTAAATTGCTTTCGAGCCGTATGCCTTTTTGATGAAACCATATTGTTTTCCACGTATAAAAGGCATATTTTTCGCAGACTTACGAGTGCATGGAAAACACGGCATATGGGAGTGCTCCCTTAAAACACCTGCAAAATAAAACCCCACCTGTGAAGCGATAAAAGCTCACCCGCTTCGTTCACTTCCGGTTAGGACGATGCAGGATGCCTTCAGTGGAAGCAACTAGCTAACCGTGCACCCACTGGAATGGAATTTTCCCACTCCTTGCCCCTTCGAGTGACAGACAATCAGGCGTGCAGACTTCTGCAGAGCTACGTTAAAGTTACCGGCGTGTCATTGCAGCAGGCCAGTACAGACACCGCATCAGCAACTGGTCATGGTGGCGTAGATTTATGTTCGTAACATCATAAAACGCAGTGATGTGAGCTTTAGAAATATTTAATTTATTTCTCGCCACTCTGCATCCACTTTGCGAACCGATTCCGGGAGCGTCCGTTGATGGAACGAACGAGTTGCGATCTGCTTCCCAACCTGTTTTCTGACCATCTCGTGCACCGGTAGGCTGGTAAGCCGGTGCATCTCTCCCTTAGCCCATCGATGCCATAAAAATTTTCCATCATACGAGCGGCAGTGGCGAACAGCAAACAAAAAGAGCTCCGATTCCCGCATGGCTAAAAGTGAAAAGCCGTGTTTCAAGTCTTCTTTCTGGGAACCAATAGCGTGATGACTGATAAAAACAGTTGGTAAAAGAATTGTGGGACGGCTATGAGAATGTTATAATATGAATATTTAATGGGTAATAGAGTGTACGTGAAACATCAATAAGTTCAAACATTAAGAACATTGATTTATATTTTTAATAGATTCGGTAAAAAATGTGAAAATTGAGTTTAATTTTACGGATGATTAAAATCAATATTTAAAAAAATAAACACAATTGGAGTGGATACAAAAATTAAAGAACTTAGTTGAGCTTTGTGTTGAGTTTTACTGATTATTGAAATCTATATATTTCAATGAAAGTAAGCTTAACTTTAGAGGTGAATACAAAGAGCTTTACCCATGCCATCGAATCATTAACCATTCTTGAATATGTTACTTTATATCAACAGAGCATTTAATAATTAACGGAAAACATGAAGTGTGAATCAAAAAACAAAACCTATTCACGTGTATTGAAGAGCATTGTGTTGAGTCTTACTGGTTATTAAAATCTATATATTTCAATGAAAGTAAGTTTAACTTTCGTGGTGATCATCAGAAAATCAGTCCTTACCCATGCCATCGAACCAATAACAATTCTTGAGTATGTTTCTTTATATCGACAGAGCATTTAATAATATAAATTTGACAAATTTTGAAACAAAATAAAAATACCTATATTTTAAAACAAACTGTTCTCTAAAAAATGCTATAGCTGTAAAAGTAAAACCTTTTCAGATGCTCCAGAAAAATGCCCTTGATAGCTCTTACATGCAACTATCGCAACTAAAGTGGAACGAAACAGGAATCCAAAACAAACGGCCACGAGATACCTTCGGCCGGAAAAAAGGAACTGCAAATAAATTTAATCAAACACAATAAACCACTGATGAGCAAGTGCTGCCACGGCGAGATATGGTGGGCGCCGGGTGGGGTTATTCGTATTTTTTGTAGCTCCATGTTTGGCTCCCGATTTCTACCATATTCCGAACCTGGCGCCCGCGAGTTCACCGAAGTGGATGGCAAAAGTGTAATAAAATTAAATCTCGAAAGCTTCCTGAAACTGACCCTCGTTTGCTAAAGCGGTGCGCCCGATGGGCAAACGGCCTGCCACGGTGTGTGCCAGGTGGTGAAAATTCGTAGCACATTATAGTTGCATCCCACACCGGAAGCAAGAAAGGACCACACGAGGACCACGTACGGTGAATTTAGTGCCTGTAATTCAAAGTGCCGTCTCCCGGGGAACGCTTACTGCAAACACTCCCGCGCTGCCGAGTCTGGAGCGCACTTGGTTTGCTCGATCGGTCCATTCCGGCAGCATCTCCCGAGCATTTGGAAGGTTCCCTTCGAGGACACCGGTATCGGTCGGTTCGCCTGTCCGAGCGTACGGTTGAGTAACTTTTGCTCCAACTCCCCACCCTTGTTTGTTTCTGTTTTTCCATCCTACCGGAATCTGACGATGCAACGGACCACACGTTAAGGGTGCACATGGAAAAAGGAGAACTAAATCCTCGGTGCCGGAAAACCGGGACAGCCCACCCCTCTCCATCCGGCCCAAGGGAAATAGAAATAAATGTGAAAATCAAATGGAAGTTAATAAAATAAATAACAATTATTGCACCGTTGAACCGTTCCGAAGGCTGAAGAGGATCGTCCACTTCAACGTCCACGAGGTGGGGGAAGTGCATTATCACTTTTCCGATCTTGCCTTGCCTCTCGTCGTTCCTCCACACTTATTTGTTACCATTCGAAGTCCCAATGAATTACCAATACATTCCGGAGCTGGAAAGAAACAAACTTTGATCAAGCGAACAAAAAGGGTACAAGGCGATTCTTTCCTGCCACGTTGGTTCGTTAAAAGCAATTGAACGAATTGTACCGATGGAAAACGACCATGGAGGGTTTGAAATGAAAAATGAATTTTCTCTCCAACGTTCGTTCGTTGCTCGACTTGAGGTAAATCGGTATGTGCTACAAGTGGCCTAAAACTGGTCGTCTTAGCCGAAGAGGTATGAAGGGAGGCATTTCGAGCAAAAACCTACTGAACAAGGTCGGGCATGGAAAATGTGTTCTCACATTTGTGCTCGATTGGGTGTAACAAATTGAATTACGTCTTCGATTCGTTCGATGACGATTTGGATTTGTTGCAGTAAGGTTTATTTCCTACGAATTAGATTCGACTGATGAAAGGAGTTATTATTTCTGGGGGATTGAAATTTAACAATTCTTTGGAAAATTAGCAGCACTAAATAATTATTTCGTATTAATGCTAAGTGATTCGAATAACTCTTGTAAATTTAGGCTACTACTGATTTGGGTTTGGGAGTCATTTATTAAACATCTTTTGTCACAGAGAATTTAATTCATTGAAAACTGTACTAAACTGCAAGTTTTATTCAATGAATTGAAATGAATTATAACGAGAAAATGTAAAAAAAGGAAAACATCAAGTGTGAATCATAAAACAAAAACCTATTCAAGTGTAAGTACTTCCGCGCGTAAATACTGTAAGGCATGCCGTATCTCCGAGCCCAAAGATGAACGACTCGCGAGTCACCCATCAAGCATAAAACCGAAACACGGCCGACACCGGCACCGGAAGCCGCAACCGTTCTTTTACGGGCAATTAGTTTACGCTAATTAAACATTGATTGTACGTGCGGCTGCATTTAGATTGGTACATTTATGGTGAAAATTTTTGCCCCACCGAAATAAAAGCGAACAACTTCACCTCATCATCCAGGGCGGTGCGAGCCCTTCGGCAAACTGCTCTCTTATCATCGTCGGCTCGGGAGAAACGACGGAAGGTATCCTCAGAACTCGACGAAAGAACGAACGAGAGCGTCACTTGTTCGGGGAACAAGTGTTTCTTCGCAGTGTCTGAATAATTTTTCCTTCTGAACGCGTGGTGAGATGAGGGTTCTGTAAAAATGTTTGCCACTTCCGAGGGACGCTTTTCCGGCAAAGCGCTATGGCGAAAGCGGGGGGCCACGGCTGGAAGGTTCTGAATGGGGCCTTTAAAGTAGACGGTAGATTGAAGCACTGCAAGATGCCATTACAACCGCCGTTTCCCTTCCCCTTCTCTCACTTTTACTTTCTCTTTTTTCCCCGACCCAAACAGTGCTTCTTATTTATGCGGGAAATGCTGCAGCTAACGAGAAAGGTGCATATCTGTACCGCATACAGTCCCCGTCCGTGACGTACTTTGCACCTGCGGGATAGTGGGTGAAAAATGGCGACGGGCGGAATAAAAAAGCGAAATACCTGAGGCCTTTGAGCGTACGGCCATAAAACGGGCCGGATTTGTTCATCCGGCCCAGATCGGGCCTTCGCCCGGCGGAGAAAATTGGTACTTTTTACGATCTTCCGTTTAAGGGCCACCGCGCTCGAGGTTCTTGTCGCCCGATTACCTTCGCACGGTGGTCGAAGGGTGTCGCGGTTCGTTTGCCGTGAGTGTGATGTTTGTAACGAAGTTTGCAGCGAGCTTCCTTTTTTCCCGTCCCACCGTTCAAAACATGCTTTACAGCGTGCGGAAGGTAACAACGTCGACAGCTTGTTGGCGCAAAATGGGTGTTACTTGTTAGTTTCGGTTCGTATCCATCACGATCGCTGTGTGTCTGTGTGTATGTGGTTTGCCTTTTCGCCAACACTCAGTGGCTCACGGGCTGGGAAAAATCAGCAAACCAGCCGAAAGATTATCCGCGGCCACATCGCACGTCCTGCCATCGTTTATGTTGAGCTGACGCTCGGAAGTGAACTTCGCTAGCCCACGTTTTCTTCCACCCTGACACGATCTCGCCCGCCACAAGTCTGACCACATTTTCGGATCATATTTTCCGAGAACATGATAAATGAAGCCGGTAACCTAGCAGCCGAACCGGAAGCATTGAAGTATGAATTTAATAAACTGCGAGGCACTCTTCGGTGGTTTGTGAGGACCTTTTTTATACTTCCTTTTTTTCCCTTCGGGGGACTCTTGAACAGATTTTGCGGTGAATCTAGGAGGATGATCGTGTTACTATCGCAACCGAAAACAATGTGTTTTTCAAACATTTTATTTATTTCATTGCCATAGCAAGGCACAGATAACAATGGACGTTGTTTTAATCGTTTTTAGAGAGGTTTATGGAAGCAGATACTTAAGATCTACAGTTGGGAGATTTAACTAACATTTTACGATTGCATATTACCATGCAACCAAAAATCCCTTCTTATTACTAAGCCGTACCACTCGGAATTTGTGTACGGTAGAAGATGTTTTCTACCAAAACTTTTGGTTAAATTTGTAACACAAACCAAAGCATCAGAGCAAACATCACTCCCAGTCACCACAAAAAGTTAACCACGGCATCGTCAAAGTTGACCCGAAACCTTCAACTTCTGCTACGTGCTACCCAAAAATTTGTTATTCTATCACCCTACGACCCCGTTAACCTGGGGCTGGAGCTGTTACGTTGCTGTTGGGTCCGAGTGAAAAATCCACCCAAACGATTGTTGGTGATTTTTGTCACACAATAATGCGGTCGAAATTTGGAAAATCTACCACCGGAATAGAATTGTCCTTGAGGGAGGAAGAAGCGATGGGGGTAAAGAAAGTAAAATCCGACGAACGAGCACTTGCCATGGGAACCGCAAAACGAGAACTCGAGCTTGAATTTGAGACAACGTTTGTGCTGGACCAATATCATGCATATCAAATGTGATAATCCACAAAGCTTTTTCTCCACAATCCCTTGTACGATTCCTTGCGGAGCCGGGTTAATGGTGTGTGCATAATTAACCTTTGCCAAATGTTTGCACAAATAGTCCGTAGAATGTGTGCATGAACCGAGTCATCCTTTCCTCGGCAGGCATGAACTGGAATAAAATTTGATTATTAGATTTTCCATATTGCTCGGGGTAGAGTGGAAGGTTCGGTTTACAACACATCATTTGGCAAAGTGATGGATTATAACTTAAGTTGCCTCTTTGCAGTACGTCTTTGATTTTTACAACTGTATTTTTAAGTGGGAAAGTATTGCATATTCAAATGTTTAGCTAGTATGAATATTCATTGAAAGTATGAGTATGTTGAACAAGGAAAAAAGAGTTTCAAACTGTTTACATTTTAGAATTAGTTCAACCAGAAAGAAGGTGCTTTTTTAACTCGAAATATTTTGATTTAAGGGCCCAACTTTTTTCATGTTTAATTTGTTTTAGGTAAACTAGCACTTGTTTTGTTCCTTGATGTCAATTACGATAAAGATATTAAAGAACGATTTTCCTGATAAAGCAGCGCGTACGGAAAGAACTTTGCAACTTGTTATACTTAAGACATGGCGTAGCAAAACTGAAAAAATGCTCTAAGTGCCCTCGACGAAGGCTGCACTTGATTGGTGAATTGATTAATGCCTTATTAATGCTGTTAAAAAACAGCCTTAGAATGTGTTGCACTAAATTTAGTGCACCCAGGGTCATTGACTTGTCATTCGTACAGAGAACCGTCGATGCACAGGCTAGCCTAAGCAGAACCACGATCGTAGCTAAACCAACACGCAAATATGTTGCGTGCAGCTTGTCAAACAAGTGGTTGGCAACCTAATCAAATAATTAATGCAAACTAAAACATTTTAATTTTTTATTTAGCAAGGTAAAATTTGGCAAATCTACTCGTTCGCAAAACTGGAAAATAAGATTAAAATAAAAAGTTTTGAAAGTAAATTTATGTTGTTTTTTTAGTCATTCCAACATTGCAAAGACCATCTTTAAAACATTTTGATATATTATGGAATCTTAAAATTACCCTTGGTCCTATTTTGAAGAGTTTTATTATTCCGATTCAGATTCATGTATATGAATGATTCTTTGCTTCGATTTAGGATCTCTCATTTCAAGATTAATGAATCCCAAAGATTCATAAATGATATACGAAGAGAATTATTAGGTCGAAGAAGAGGAAGAAATATGCACATAAGACCCTCTTTTATTTTTGATCGCATAATCCACGGCAAGGAACGAATCGAGAAGATCCGTGAAAGATTCATGAAGATTCATTAAAGTTTCGAAAGATTCAACCATGTTTGTAGATTCGAATCTCTAAAGATTCATGAATCAATCTGAATGAATCTTTGGTGAAAGATTCGTATGAATGAAACTCGCCTAAAGATACATTAGTCACAACACTACCGTTTTGGGTTGTTTAAGACACACGTTTGACGACCCCTGGCAACGATTTAATTCTACACATGCGCGAGCTACTCGCGATCGTGTAACATGTAAAAAGCAAAACAAAAACCAGCACAGGGCCAGAGCACGGTGGTTATTGCTCTATCTTGAGCCGTTTGTTTGAGTAGGATGAAGCGAATAGAGAACAACCAACCCGCGACCGGTTTGTGTACCGGCGCGGAGGTGAGCGAGAGGCCGCGAAAATAAGAACAACAGCCAAACGCCGACTTCCGCGGTCGCGAGCGCGAGAGACTGAGTCTGCCCGGTGCGGCCATCCGAGGCGGGAGATAGATAACGATAATGAGCACGCGCTAATGTATCGCATCATTGCATCAACAGATTCATCCGGTCAGGTGGGGGTTGGAGCTGAGGTCCAACCCCGGCCCGCCAATGACGCTGCGGTTTCTCCTCTCGTACGAAGTCATAAACGGCTCAGTTGGTTGTCGTGGTACCGGCGCGCGGAGGCAACATTGCCTCAACAGTCAGTAGACTTTAGGCTTTCAAGACGGGAGATTGAAGTGCCTTCGTGGTGGTCGTTTTGCTGGAGATTCAAGTGCTGACAAGACAGTTCTTCACTCAACACTTCACTCAAGGGGTCAGAGTGATTCACGTGGCGATCGTTTACTGCAGTGGCTGTGATAACCTGTGATCTTGTGGCTTAATTTGTGAAACATTTTAGGGTAGCTGTATCAATACGAGCGTTAAGGTAGAAACAACATTGAGGGACCAGGTAAATAGGTCAGCTAAACCTGTTTGGAACGCCAAACCTGTCGACCGAAGCGTCCCACCAGATCAGTCATGTCGGAGCTTCACACGATCGTGCACGGGGTGTTGGTGTTTCTGGTGTTCGCCCCGTTTCTGCACTGGCTCATGAAACGATGGCAGCTGAGCAAGATCTACGATGTTATACCCGGCCCGAAGGCGTACCCGTTGATCGGAACGATGTACACGTTCTTCGGCAAGAAGCATCACGGTAAGCTGAAGCAGACGGTAATAATTGGGTTAAATAATAACTGGCAAGATCGTTATCTGAAAAATACAGTACACGAAGCAAAGTGCAAAGTACAGAAATGAATATGACATGCAGATAAAGATAAGATTGCTCATCTGGTTGTTCATAACTATGGTGTTGTAAAGAAACCACACCAAAAATAGATACCCGAACTAGGATTGCTACTAGGTCGAATTTCATGTGGAAAATTTATGTTTTTACAATGAAAAAAGTCAGTGAAACTTTCAGTCTAGAAATTTTGAATCATAAAACCAAAAACCAACACCAAAAATTAAATAACCTGTGAATTCAGTCTCTCATAAATGAGAGTTTCTTTCATAAAAAACTTTGTCACGTCGATGAAGCGCAAATTATATATTTTTATCTAGAATAAAATTAAATTTAATATTCTACGATTCACTTCAATATATCATTTTCAAAAAGATAGGATTGTTTATCAAGTGATCATAAGAAACTGTAGAAGTTTGCATGAAAGGTTCCACTGTAGGAAAGTCTATGTATTGATTAAAAAACCTGACAAAAATCAAATTATTGGTTGGTTATCTTACCTATAGAGCTAAGAATGGTTTAATAAACCCTTTAATACGTACTTACTTTTATTTTTGTAAGGTATTTTTTAAAAGTATTTTGTCAACTTTAATTTTTGTTAGCAGGTCTTGAGGGTACAACAATCAACTTTAATTTTAATTTACAGGTCTTTAGGGTATAACAATCTGGTAAAATGTTCATTTTTGCATGCAAAACTATTGGAATCAAATCACACCTAAGACAAAAACTTTTAAAATTTTTAAGACAAACGTTCGTTTCGTTGAAAACCTACCCAAGCAGTAAAATTATTCTCATACACTGACCACTTATCGTGTTGAACGTGTTTGCGAGCGAAAATTAATTCCCACAGTCAAAGTCATATGGAGTAAAGGTTGCCGCACATTATCTGGTAGATTACAGCGTATCTGGTTGAAGCTACATCAGCAATTACTCTTTAATTACTCTGTAGAACCATATCTATGGTGCTAAAACAGGTTACTCATCATTTCAATCTACTGAAAACACGGTTCTTTGTTCAAAGGAGTGGTAATGTTAGCGATAAAGCACCTGTACTATGCACATGGCATTATTTCAACTACCTCTTCTTACAACCAACCCAAAAGTGTGTAAATGTGTTTCGCTTACGAACTACCATTTGTCAACCCGTTTTTGCAGAGATTTTCTACGTGATCGACAAGAGAACGCGCACCTACCCGGACATCCATCGCGTGTGGACGGCGTTGGTGCCCGAGGTGCGGATCAGCAAGGCGGAGTACGTCGAGCAGGTGATCAGCTCCAGCAAGCACATCGAAAAGTCCACCATGTATCGCTTCCTGCACGACTGGCTCGGCGAGGGTCTGCTCACCTCTAAAGGTATGATGTCCTCGGTTCGGTGGCGAAAAGCGTTCCCATGCCCATAATGTTTGACATTTTTCTTTCTATCCTACTTCTTGCCCGAAATGTTCGGTTCGTGTCTGGGAATGCTTTTGAATCGTTTCCCTCCGGGCGTTTCCCTTGCGGACGCAACAGGTGAGCGCTGGTTCCAGCACCGTAAGCTCATCACGCCGACCTTCCACTTCAACATTCTGGATGGATTCTGTGACGTTTTCGCGGAGAACAGCGCGGAGATGGTGGAGCTGCTGAAGCCCCACGCCGACACCGGCAAACCGGTCAACGTGTACCCGTTCATCGCGAAGCTAACGCTGGACATTATTTGCGGTAAGTGCGCCTTCCCATGCGCTGGTTTACGACAAGACGGATTGTGCGGGCGCCATGGATTACCGATTGGACCGATGCCAATGGGCTTGAGCCTACCAGGGATGTCATGTCCCCGCGATAGTGCTCACGATGTATGATGATGTATGCTCGGGAGCTCCAACGGAGGAGCATTGTTGCCGCGCGTGATCCTTCCCTTGTCGACACGGTCTTTAATGGATTGTTGTGGTCGTTTTTCATCCCCTTTCTGCTTCTTTCGGTCAAACACAACGCGAATGCTGCCCACCGAAAACGGATATCACAGAAACGGCAATGGGTGTGAAGGTGAACGCCCAGAGCGAGGGCGAGGACAACGTCTACGTCAAGGCGGTCTACGAGTAAGTACCGGGACATTCCGGGACACTGCGGTTTAAGGTGGTTTTGGTTACTTATCCCAGATTCCTCCCATGAGCACTTTTTCATGTCCTTCCTTTGCAGGCTAAGCAGACTGTTCCTTGAGCGTTTGGTTCGGCCATGGCTGCACGTGAACTTTATCTGGAATCGGTCACGATTTGCGAAGCGCTACACACACGCGCTGAACACGGTGCACAACTACACGAGGGAGGTAGGTACTCAAGTGGCGGGATAGGATTGTCCTAAATGCTTGTTAATTACAACTAGTGTTCGTTTTTTGAGTCCTCTTCAAAGTTGTTTTCTGGAGAAGAGTATCGAAATGCTAATGAAAATATCTGTTTTGATGGTGTTAAGCGAGTTGAACTATGTTATGCATAGGATTTAATTTCTGATCGATTCTGTTTTCCATATCAAGCTCCAAAAAGGGGAAAGGGTGACTAAATTCATCGGTTGAGAAAGATGCTCCAGTATGTTTGTAGTTGAATTTCGCAGTTAAAAATGGTTGAAAGAATAGAATAAGTTCACTGGCATGTTTAACACATCGTGTGTAAATTTCATTGCTCTACATTTACATCTATCAGAGTAAACAGAATGAATCAATTTATTCCAGAAGTCATGTAAGATTTCCTCAAAATAATTAAAGCTATAAAAAGAGTTCAAACATCAAGTAGGAGAAAATAAGCATCGGATGTGCAGCACAAGGCTGTAAATGATTGGCAAAATACTCAAGTTTACCAATCAATTTTAGTATGTGGCACAATCCTAACTCAACTAACTCTAGATAATTTACAGTGTTCGTTCGTAACTCACTGATGATACATTTTCTGTCACATTAGAGTTCATGGAGTTGGAACAAAATTAAAATATATCAAATTTCTGAAAAAGGTCTATATCAAAAATCATAAACGTACTCTTACTCTTACATATATAAACCTTTTTTTCACATTCTTTAAGGACGTGTGCAAAAGAGAGCTGCTTAAAATCATGTTTTATTTAAGTACCAATTTGAGAGGTTTATTATCGATTTGTTACCTTTCGGTAGTCGAAGGCTTGAAGAAAATTTCGTTCTGTGGAAATGTTGGGCATATTTTTCATTAATGGCCTGCAAAAAGTTGTTTCCTTCAGAGGTTCATTTTCCCCCACCTTAGCCTAATGGCTGTTCCATCGTCCTACTGCCTACAACCAATGAACACCTTTATCGAACGACGCTAGTAACGTTTCGTATAATGTAAAGCAAAAGTGCCTGATGAGAATGTCCAGTCCGGCAAAAGGGAAATTAAAGTACTCGAGACCATCGTTTGCGCCGTTTAATTGTCTGGCTTGTTCCACGCTGCGCCAATCAAGTGGCTCGAAGACACCAGAAGGAGCACTATCAGCAGCAGCAGCAGCAGGTGGTCCTACGCGTCCATTCCATAGCGTTCCGTTCGCCTTTCGGAAGGCACCAGCTGTTGTGCAACCACATTAATTGTCAGTCAACATTCTCGCCCCGGTTAGCACCGGTTTTCCCGGAGCGCTTTCTTCAAAGCGCAATAGAATTTCGCTCCAGTTTCGCGTGGACCCCGTTTGTGGAATCGTTTGGGCTCCCGAGTGCTCCCCAAACCCTCCCTCGTTGGGTTCACTTCCTTTTCACCCTTTGAACCCTTTGGTCGACGTCGATCCTCACTGGCATGCAATCACTGTAATGCCATCAATTACCGAAAGCACCTTGCAACCGGATTGCAATCACCGTATCTCGTCCGTTTGTGTGTGTCCCTTTGTGCATACACCGGCATCCTTGCCCCAGAATGATGTCCTTCGTAGTGTACCTCTCTCTCTCTGCACTGCTGTCATTCGCTTCCGCTTCGATTGCAATCGTCCGGCCCGGGCTTGCCTTCGCCATTTCCGGTGCACATTTTGCCGCTGTTCAATGAAGCACCCCGTTGGGTTCGGGATCGGACAATGGTCCAATGCAACAACGGTTCCGGGAGGTTCTTTTCTTTCCGCATCGCTACGGCCAGTGCCATTCCTTTGTGCCTTTCGCAACTGGTGCCATTTTCCTCCAGTTTTCCTCCCGACATCTAACGAACCCCGGGTTGGCTCGATCCTCGATTGACAATTTCACGATATCTTTCCGTTCAACCGCTCACTCGTTACCTTCCACCCGTGTGATTTCTTCACGGACACACTTTGTTTCGTGGCGAATAAAAATGAATAAATAAAACATCCCTGTCCCTCGATTCCAGGTCATCCGGGACCGGAAGACGGCGCTCGAGACGAAGCAGAGCACCGGCGACGACGGTGAAACGTTTGGCCGCAAGAAACGGTTGGCCTTCCTCGATCTGCTGCTGGAGGGCAATCAGGCGAGCAAACTGCTGACCGACGAGGACGTGCGCGAAGAGGTGGACACTTTCATGTTCGAGGTAAGTAAAAATGCGTTGAAATACCTCAATCGATAATCAGGCCGTCGCTCTCATTGATATTCGCCCCGGGGAAATCAATGGAATGCAATAAGTTGCGCGTAAAATTAATTGAGCCAGTTTTTAATAGTTGCCAACCGTCGTACAAAAGTTAAAACTGTACAATTTCACAAAATTTCCAATACAACACAGCAGACCCTTTTCGATAATCAATGCTTTTAATCAGCATTTGTTGCCGTAGGTTAATTGAAAAATTAAACTTAAATGTCGCTTGGTGATTGCATTTAGGTTTAATTTTCTTCACATCTTAAATTTAACTCGCTTTAAACTTCATTCAATTTGGTTTAAACACAATATACTAAAGGTATACCTCGTAATAAAGAGACTCGAAAAAGGAATCAATACCGATAAGCATACACATAAAATTTCACGCACCAAATCAATATACCAATCGATCTTTCACTTCGCGATTGGAGAAATGATTTCGTTTTGCTGCGGGTTATTGTTTCACTTTCTGTCCAAATTCCCCCACCACATGCTGTGTTGCCTTTTGCCGAACAAACAAACAAGCAAACAAACAAGGTCCTACGCGTTCCACCATCCGTTACCAAGTTCAGCAGTAAAATCGTGGCGAGAAAGAGGAGAAAAAAAGATAAACCACCCCCAGAAAACAGGGCCACCGTTCAACATGGTAACGGTATCATTGGCAATTTGTTGTCCAATTTTCCACCCGGTAGCTTCATTCAGCCCCGGTCCGAAACACCGAAAACCGAAGCCAGGGCAGATCCGTAAAATTACACCTCAGCGACCATTCGATCATAATGTACGCAGTGGAGGCCATGTGTTTGAGTGTGTTTTTTTTTCTGCGTTCGGAAGTCTTTCCCCACACCCGGTAGAAGGATTCAAAGGGAGAGGGAGGGTGAAAAGCAATGGACGGCACCGGTTACAGCGTAGCCAATTTGTTCTCTTCGACAGGGACACGACACGACGACAGCTGGCATCAGCTGGGTGCTGTTTCTGCTCGCGCTCCATCCGGAGATCCAGGATCGGGTGTACGAGGAAATTGAGTCCATTTTCCCGGACGGCAGCGACCGGCCGGCGACGATGCAGGACCTGAACGAGATGAAGCTGCTCGAGCGGTGCATCAAGGAGTCGCTCCGGCTCTACCCCTCGGTGTCGTTCTTCGGTCGGACGCTGAGCGACGATGTTCAGCTCGCCGGATTCCACGTGCCGGCGAAGACCATCATCGGTATCCACGCGTACCACGTGCACCGGGACGAAAGGTAAGGGAGGAGAACAAGAAGCGAACTCCCCGTGCGTTGTAATCACGCAAAAGAAAAATGTGTTACCCGCACGGGGTCAAGATGGGATCCGTTCGATTGATTTGTTCCATCTCACTCCATCACGCGCAGATTCTACCCCGACGCGGAGCGCTTCGATCCGGATCGGTTTCTGCCGGAAAACACGGAAAATCGCCACCCGTACGCGTACATCCCGTTCAGTGCCGGGCCGCGGAACTGCATCGGTCAAAAGTTTGCCCTGCTCGAGGAGAAGAGCATCGTTTCGGGCGTCCTGCGACGGTTCCGGCTGCGGTCGGCTCGAACACGCGAAGAGCAGACCATCATGCACGAGCTTATCACGCGCCCAAAGGATGGCATCCTGCTGTACCTGGAGTCCCGCAAATGAGCTGACCGCACACGGATCTTGGGCACCGGTTCTCTTCCGGTGTATTCTTTTGACCACTTCGGACCGTGTGGGGTTTCCCGAAAGTGGTGGTTGTGCGGTCGCGGTCGGCTTGGATTTCCTGTGATGCAGCATCGGTTGGGCGGAATTATGTAAATTATTATGTTTGCAGTCTAGTGAATTTGAGCTACGTTTCGTATTATGACTGCATTAGAACCACAGAAATTTTTCCCAAGCGGAGCTTTCATTTCCACCAGAAAAGTTGAAAATTAATATTGCATCAAATTTCCTGCTTTAAAAACTAATGAGCTTGGCAAATGTAGAATTCGGTTTCAAAATGCACACAATAATCTTTTGTAAGAGGCTTGTTCGTGATTCTTATTTTTAAAACTAGCTAAATAAAGTTAACTAAAATATTTAAAAATTACTTTCATTACTTTCCTACCAACATAAAACTTAGTAATAATTTTAAAACAAAAATAATTTCCACACTGCAGACATGAACCAAAACTCACCCGAAAGTGCCTTGGAAGCGACCTAAACTTGAACCGACCCCTTATCGAGGATCGACGAAACTTTTCGCCTGGCGACAAGCGAACAGCAAAACTTCATTTATCATCGTGCGCTCAATTCCACTCAATTGCGCGACCGAATTTTCGGCAATTGATGGAAAACGGAATTTTCTTTCGTACGACGCAGAACACCGAATTTGGTACGCTCCATTTGAAGGTGAACATTTGTTTCATTTTCCCGCCACCCCCCCAGTTGGGTTGGACGGGAGGGGGTCGATGTAAAATTGTTGGGCCATTTTTCTGGTAAAAGTTTTGCGTTGATGTGATGCTTTCTATTGCTGCTTACCCGAAGTGCGATCCATTAGGCAAATAGATTTCAAATGAGACGGCGTTAAACTTTGATCATTTGTGCCCCATTTGGGGGGGCGGTGGGGTTGTGCAAAGTCGATTAGGGGTTGGATATGGGAGAAATTCTGTCCCGGGGCCCACAGATAAATGGTGCTATCGTTTATCAACCGGGTGGGCTGCCAAATACATTTATAGGCGTGTGATGCTACCTATAAAGGCCTCGTGCCTTTTAAAAAATAAAACGAAACAAACACAAAAACATGGTAAATAAATTCACTATTGATCTCACATGAGTGTTTGTAGGCGCTTCAGTGGCGTTTTGGTAAGTGTGTTGGAAACGTAATTAAATGTTTACATCAAACAAAAACGCTGCTTGTATAGTTAATTAAATGATCTCCATAGCTGCGAGTGTGTTTCAAACAGTTTCAGACAGCATTTCGTTCGTGTTTATTTAGCTTCGCGTGCAAAAATCATCACACAATTTGTTGGAGAAGGTGGTCGTGCATTTGGATACATTTATATTTCCATGATGAACCGAACTCTGCATGATGTTAAGCTGCATAATACATTTGAAGCAGCAGCCAAAGGACCACACAAAAGCGGATGATATTTTCAACACCACCAACACACCGGACGATAAGACCCTGGATGGAAATGGTCCGGTAGAAGTTCTTGTGGGTGGTACTCCCAACTCCCGGGAAACCTTCAGGAACATCGCCACTAAAGAACACGCGCACGGTACAAAACGAACGGAGGGTAGTGCAACGAACAACACCGCGCCATGATTACAAATGTTGCACTCGTGCACGAAAGCCCTCCACTAAAGGACAGGTGTCTTCGTGCTTGTGTCGAGCAGGGCGGGGTCGTGGGTGGAAAATATTGTGTTTGGAAGTAAATTCAATTTGGCTGCTAAGAGGAGCACACTCCACTCCGGGCGGCAAAGAAGCCTGCTGCAGCTGCTGCACCTGGCCGGGCTAGGAGATAAATAACGGGAGCACACAGGCAAAAGGCACAAATAAAGACGGAGAAGCATAAAAAAACACACCAGAGATAAACCATTTCCACGGGATCAAGCGAGCGAGCGACGAGGCGATGGACCAAACGCAAACAGACACCGGGTAAGCTCTCACAAACTAACACAGAAACATCTTCTCGACCCGAAACGAAGATAAACTCCACAGAAAAACGGCATGCTCCGGGGCGCTGACGGAATAATTTTTCCCCGGGAAAGGTTGTGCGGGAACGTGTCCCATGCTGCGTTTTGTTTTGCCATCCAACCACACAGCTGCCGGTGACCAGTGGACCATTTTCCCATCGTTTGTCTTTGCGCTGGCCAGCACCTTCAGCGGTTGTCCGGTGCAGCAAAGCGTTTCTTTGGTGCAAGGGAAAAAGGGAAAAATGCAACACACAAATAAATTTGGTTGATTTTGCAGATCCTTTGCTTCGGATGGAACCGGGTGGGGATGGTTGCGGTCAACGCTGCGGGGCGAGCTGGGAATTGGATTGACTTATTCCGAAAACAGTATCATTTACATGCGCCGTAATCCGCAAAAGCGCATCTTGTTGCATAGAAATGAGCTGTTTATGAAACGGTGCATGGTGCAATTTTTCCCCGTTTTTAGGATATACGACGTTACAATTCATTCACGGTGCAACGCGGCAAGATGTTTTGATCCATTTCGATGGAATTTATAATGGAATTACGTTGGCATTATTTAAACCACTTTTTTTCTTTCAATTCTTTTAGTGACGACGGGAACAAACCGTTGTCTGTTGAACAAATAAGGTTGAATTCCCTTGGAACTGAGCCCTCGATTGCTGTATGATATTGTTTGCCAACAATACGTTTCCCAGTGCGCACACTGAGGCAAGCACTCAACCTCATTACTCTTGAGATGGAAATGTCTCTTCAATTTCCTGCCTGTTTTGCTCATTTCACCACCGTTTCTTACCATCGTTTCCACCTTTCCACCGCTTCATACCGAGAAAGTCCGTTTCGCAGGCTTTTTCTTCAACTTTTCTCCCCACCCCCTCCGGAATTGGACTTTTCACTTGCAGGCAAGGACACTCCCGCCGAATGCCCGTAACGGTTGTTGTCTCCTGCTGTTAATTCCTTTTTTGTCCGCTACCGAAGTGCACTCGATGTCCACCTTCCGGTGCAGGAATTTTCCAGCTGGCCGTGGACGCTTTGTAGCAGAAAAACAAACCTCAAAGCAATTGCTTCTCCACGTGTGAGCTTTTGTCTAAGTGTGTGTGTGTGTGCGTTCGTGTTGTGCTCTATTGTCTCGTAAGAAACTTTCACGCTTTTGCAACCAAAGACAACCCGGCCAAGAGGCAGGAAGTAAATCGGATGCTCGAGACAACCATTCCCATCCAATTTTCTCACTGCTGGATAGTGCTACCCCTTCTCCGTTCCCTTCCCAACCACCCACCCACCCAGCGCCACCCGGGATACAAAGAAAGCCGGAATCCTAAATTCGGAATGCATTGTAAGGGAAACAAAAGGCCGGAAGATAGTTTCACTATCGTGTGGAATGTGTTCGTTTCGGAGGTGGGGGAAAACGGAGAAGAAGGACGTGCTGGGAAATAGTGTCGGGACGGGAAATAGCCCGTGCTGGGAAAATCTGCAGAAATCTGAAGAAAATCATTCGATAGAAGCCGACTCCCGGTCGGTCGGTCCTTTTCCTTGCGGGCTTGAGATTCTTTCCCCATTTGCACGTCCCACCCTGCCGTTGGATGGGACGACAGTTTTGTCATCCTTCTTTTGTCCCCCGGAAAACTTTCCTGCAAACCATATTCACACAAACTGGACGAGGCACGTGATAATGGGGTGGAACAGACTCTGGCTTTGCTTCCAGTGCCCGATGCCATTGCCTCGAGCTCGAAAAACTTCTCGGATAAACTATTCAAGTGTGAAGAAACTTTCGATTCTTAAAGCAGCTTTGCATTCATTGCTATGTTCATCGGGTGGATGGAAAAACCTGCCCTAATCCTTCCTTCCCATGCATGCAAAGTGTGCCGTTACTGAGAGGTTTTTTTTAAAGATTACCCATCTGTCATCTTCCCACACCGGCATTCAGTTTCAAATTAATCGTTGCTTTGTAGCTGGCTAGTGGAAATAAATTCATGTGAGTTTACTACATACATGGTTATTTTTTTATGCGAAAAATTTAACTCTTCATCAAAATATAAATAAAGAAAGATTTTTCCTGTATGTATTGAAAAGGATTGTTTACATTTTCCTTTTTCATTTAATTAAAAAAATTCCAAACATCACACTGTACATGACACAAAAAAAGCACCATTCACTGCCTTACATTGTTTTGATTGGATTTTATTTTCATACACACACTGAAATGGAGACGCATGGTGCCCGGTACACTCGCGTGCTATTATTCGACAAAATCCGCCCGCATCAATGGTGTCGATCAGCGAGTCATCGAAAAAGCTTCCACGGCGATCTTTACAAACTGCCAAATCGGCTCAATTGTGTTAGTTTAGCTGTTGTCCAACGGGAAACTGCAGTGTGAAACGCAACCGAAAGCGTATAGTTTGGACAAAAGCGTTAGTGTTGTGTTACCGTAGGTTTTTTGGAAGCACCAAATTCGAAACACCAGCTATCGGTTGCGCAATGCGGTTTCATAGAAAATGGTGAATACTTTCAGGTGTACTGATCTATCGAATATGGTTTGTGAAATCGTAAGCCTGAAGAGCGAAAAGGATATATTTTTTAGAGGTTTTTTTATTTTTCAGAGCATGCTTTCATCTGGAATGGCTTTTGAAAAAGTCTACCAGTGAAGATTGTGATAAATGTGGAGCGATTGGTTTTTTTATTTTAGGAATATTTTAAGGTAAAAGCCACCAAAATTGCATTTGGTAAGAAGTAATAATGTACTGTAATATAAAAGGTATCTTTAAGCTTACCGTTTTGGTAGAAGAACTGACAGTTGTTTTAATTTAAATGTCAAATAAGTATATACTTTGCTTATCCAGGTCCATTTCTTTCAATATTTTTATTCTTGAGCTTTCACGAATTATTGTGGAATCAAATTGGGAATCATTTCACATAATTTTACCGATTGAAACTGATAAAATATTATACTACGCAAGCTACCACATGAAGCAAGGTTTTGATATTCCCAGAAATGTTCTTTTATTCAATGTCTATTCCCGAAAAATCAGCTCAATCATCATAATGAAATGCATAGTACGTAACGAGGCAAACGGGAAACGAGAATTTCCAATATGTCTCATCATTTGCAATGTTTCTTGCTTTCCGTTTCTCGCGTTTGATTATTAATTTGATTGAATTCATGGTTGGAAATTATTTTTTCGACTTTGTGCAGCTACGTTACACAATTTGGAATACCTATTCGTAACCGACACCGGAAGCATTTTTTTTACCGCGCTTGACAATTGATTGCCCCTCTGGCGTGACCGATCGGCAAAACCAATCACGCGTGCGGTTCTTCTTCCGGGATTTTTTTCGATTTCAATCGGACGTACGTCTTCCCGATGAGTGACGGTTTCGTCGTAATTTCTGCTTTATACGTCGATAATTCCGTGCGTTTGACAATTTATTTCCGCTGGCAATGAGACGGAGCTCATTCCGTACCAGCTGGAGGTCCGGATATGAAATACTTCGTACTTCGCCAGGGATTGGAATTAAAGGCACAAGCAAAACACATCACACCAGAACGATGTACCGACAAAACAGAGCCATAAACGAGGGGCAAGAATATTCGGTGATTTAGTGCGGGATTTTTCGATTTATTTCATTGCGCCGAGGCGGCCTTTGCAAAGGAGGGGATTTGGTTTACTTCCGGCTGCACACCGTTTACGTTGTGTTTTATTATGCACTGATAAAATTATGCTGCCCGAAACACGGCACATTTATTTCGACTGCCGCTTCCGCAACACCATCACGGGGAATTCCTTGAGGAAACATTCTAGTCCCGGTTCCGGACGAAGATGATAAGACCATTCCGGGACTTCAAAGAACGGCACAAGACCCGCCTGGATAGCCTCTCGTTTCACTGCTTTACGCAGTTCTTGTTGTTGTCGGTGTGTTCTTTTGTCTTCTTTACGGTTGCGAAAGGTTTCGTTGTGTGTTGCGCGTTTTATGATTATCTCAAATTCGGACGCATTCATAAAAAAATTATCCTCCAACAAATGAACCCTCGGGGACCGGAATGGAGCCTTTACGGCGGGCGGGAAGCTTTTTCCCTCTCACCAGTTAATCCTTCCGTTGGCAGCTCCGGCGGAGGCGGAAAACATGACATTATACGATCGCGGGCAAATAAACTGCCGCTCCAAATAGCCATAATCAAATGGCGAATGTGTTCCCGGGTCGGTTTTGATGGCAACGGATGAAACCACTGGCACACGGTACGAAACACGAGCCAGTGGATGTGTTTTGGAGTGGTTCGCTACCACAAATGCATTTCCGTGGGAAACAATCTATATGAAAATTGGCGGATCGCCCCATGGGATAATGCTGGATGCTATCACGTGGCTCGCACTTTCTATGCAAAAGGTTTATGAATTTATACCGAATTGATGAGCGGTGGCAAAGTGTTTCGATGGAAATTCTAGATTAAACCGTGTGCTCTGTATGGAAACCATTTTTCAATGATAAATGCTTCAAAAGAGAAAGTTATTCAGCTCAAAAGCAGGGGGTCAATTTTGAAATTAATTTTCTACAAAGAGAAATAATAAAAGTGTAGCTTGTGTGTCATTTTATAAATATCGTAGTGCAAAACAATTATAAATGGAGTAATTATTCAAAGGTGAAATTCATTTGAAATTGCTTTTTTTTGGTGGTTATTAATTTATTTAAACGATTTTCAATGAAATGAAATATTAAGACTTAGCTTAATTAAGAATGTTGATGCGAAAATTAATTTTCATTTACCATTCAAATTAATACGTTCGTATATTACTTGGTATATTATTTTCAGACAGCAATGTCCCCGTATTCGCCCAAAGGATGAATCAAAAGCCGAGAAAAACGTTCATATCAGATTCCAGGCTCCCACAGTTTTCATTTCAAATCGTCCTAACACTCGCCCTTCCCCATTCAGTGCACGTATTATGCACGTTCCCAAACCAAAGCGTCAGTAGCCGCGATGCACTTTCCTCGACGGAGAAACCGCATTACGCTCGGTTCATTTCCTCCGCATAACATATGAAATCTCGATTCAAACGAAACTCGATCTGAAAGTGAGCAATAAGGGACACTAGGGAGGGGAAAGAACACGACGGGCGGGAAAATACGGGGCACCATTTTCCAATGCTTCACCACAAAGGAGTGGCAGCTCGATGGAAAAGCACATTCCTTTCGATGCCAAATACCGAAGGGTTCAAAAAGCGAACTCTTTCCTTTGGCTTGCGTATCTCTTTCTTCGACTTCATGCCCTTCGGCGTGGTTTGTGAGCGATGGATGGACGGATCTAGACAGGGAGGACTAATCCGCTGAGGCTTTCCCCGTTGCGAACGCACTTCAATAAATGCAATAGTTCGCTTCGAGGCGAACGGCAAACGGAGAACTTCACACAACGCATTTGCCACCCCGATGATCCCCGATAGCGAGGTTTCATCGATCCTTCTTTCGGTTCGTGGGAAAGCCTTCGACGCCGGGGTTCGATACGTGCCGACTCGCGGAAGACTCGGCTGTCCTTCGGAAGTCGGCACCGGGAGGAAATGATTTGAAATCCATCAACCCAACGCCGGCCGGATGTTCGCGGATCGCTTGATTACACGTTCGGTTCCATCTGTACAAATATTGAATCCTCCATTTGGGAGGAAAGTTCTATGTGAAACACGAGCCTGTCGAAGTTGTAGCCGGCCCGGGAGAAGCTCTTTCGAGTGCCGACGGCATCATCGTGCCATTGTGGGAAATATCACTTGAATCACTTTAAGGCTGAATTGAAAAGATTGTGTTAAAGAAAAAATATAAGAAGCGCTCTCACTCACAAAATTTAAATTCAAATGCAATCAAAATCGGCAAAGATTAGATACAAGACATTCAATCGCAATTTTCTTTGAGACAGTAATGTCGAAACGTCGGTAGATTATGTAGATTTACTTTCTGGAGTAAATTCTAAGGCAAATCATGGATAAGTTCCTGAAATGACTTGTTATTTCTATGAAATGATAAACGTAATAAAATGTTATTCCATGGAAAACGTTCATCAAAAGTCTTTTTTTTTTGTGTATTCACTGAGTAACTCCATTAAATTGTGTTCCTTCCATCGTCAATAATAGTTGCCATCGTTTTGCTTCACTCTGGCTGTGCAAAGAAAAACTGAAATTGATCTACTTCAAAACTCAACAATTTTAAGGCTTCAACGCCTTCTGAATGGCAAACCAAGCCAAAGTGATCATACAATTTTCCTATTTACCTCCCTCGTAGTGCTTTCCAAATGGAATGTTTCGTTTTCCGGAAAAAATGAAACGCTAGTGCTTCCGGTACCGTAGGTTGTCATAATATTTGTCTCAATCCTTCCATCCCTGCCATTCGAAGGCGCTTACATACAGTCGACAAAACACAATCCATTCCGTCTTCATCGTATTCCTCGTCCGCTCGGTGGATATCATTTACATTTTTATGGATTTTATTCAAATCTTTTACCGCTTCCCGGGGGCTAGAAATGGAAATGCTGATTGTGATATTTTGTGCGCTCCGTTCGATTGATGTTCCCGAGGAAGCGAAATTCGTCTGCCTTTCGTTCACTGTATGTTTTTTTTCTTCTTCCTTCTTTCGGGGGTACAATTTCAAAAGGATTGAAACCGGTTGGTTCCCACTAGCGGGAAGAGTACTTTGATGGCACGGGAAGGAGTGGCTGGAGAGATTCTTTTATTTGCTCTGAGGAAGAATATGGTAAATTTGTTCACCCATTCCTTTGGTAGAGATATTCGGGAAGTTCATCGATGAAAAACTTCACTCGAACCGGGGGACTGTAGTAATGTGCATACATCAATTACATTTTATTGTGCATTTAGATGACGGAAGTCCTTAAAAAAGTTCATCCAAAAGTCTGCCTTTGAAAGTGTTTTATTCCGGCTGAATAAAAGTCAAGCAAATTTACTTTCGACTGCCTTGTTCGAATGAATCTGCAGGAATCCCCATCATGTTCAATTTACTAGAACACTGTTTCCATTGCAAACGAAATCAAGAATCTCCTAATGACGCCAGAAAGCGACGGCGTTTCGCTGGGAGGCGTTTGCTTATCGTTTGGTTTTAATTAAGTTTTACTACAAACCGAACACCAGTTCTAGCATGGTCCCAGTAAAAGGGCCAACGTTGGTGGTTGGAGTGGTGGAAAATCCGGGAACCATAACTTGATTAAAACTAAAATGATAAGTTGAGATTTATTGACACTCTGGGGCGCTCGGAACCGCAACGACACTGCAGCTCCGAAGCGGCTGCAGTGGGTGCTTGCGTTTTTCCGTTTACGCTAATTAAGATTCGCCGGAGTGGAAGCCCGGGTGCAACTCCGGAAAGGTGGTGAAGAGTGCGAGCGTGTCCAGCAATCAACCTTGCTCTATCCTTCCGAAACCGGTTCTTGGAAGGGAAAGAGACGCCCGCTCGGTGGTGCTAGTTAGTGGACAATCAAGTCAATTAACACAATCTTAAAACCACTTTCCCACCACACCGGGACGATCATGTTCGATTGAGGTAGTCCCGGCCCCCGGAGTTGGTAGAAAAAAGGACAGTATTCACCAAGTTGAACTTGCTGTAACGTGCTGAAGAAGCTGCACAAGCACTGGCGAAAACGATTTAGCATCGAAGTGAGTGAAGAAACACAAACGATCACTTGCCTTCGGGCGCTTCGTGTCCGACGATCCGATAAGAACACACTCCTTCACTCCAGCCATCTAACTTAAGGACACGAAAAAGAGACACCGTCACTTGGTCCAGAATCTTGGTGGGAAAGTTTTAACTCAATTATTCCAAACGGAGAAGTAAAGTTAGATTTAGTCCACTTCGCTTAGACGACGAGTTCCGGGGCTTTCTGGTTCTTCCCGCAGTGTCGTCCATTCATTTTTCCCTCCTTATCTACCCTGAACTCTAGGGATCTTCCTGCTCTGACCTGTATCTCGCAAGTAGCCCAAAGTTTTTCCTTTTTTCTACTCCACCCCCCTCCTTCGGTGGCGTCTTGATAATGATAACGATGGCTTTCGGTTGGCTCACGTTGATGAGCAGGGGGCTTTTTCTAGCCAGTAATGGTTCTCCAGTCTACTTCACAGCACTGCCACGAGCGAGGTTTATGAATTTCCGCTGTTATTGTTACTTTTATGGTGGGTAATTTTATTAATGCATATAAATGTAGGAAAACGACTATTTACGACACGCGTTTTTATGGATAAATATAATTTTGGACACATTTCAAACGGGGATGGATGAAGAGGGAATAGGTTTTTTACTGGCCAAGTTTGGGAAAAGAAGGATCAGCAACAAAAAGTAAATAAAAAAGCCCCAGCCAAAAAAAAAACAAATCGATACGGATGTGAAAATTTACACTCACAGTCGGCCAGTGATGTCTCTTTGTGCTGGTGGGCATTAAAAAAGATCCATCAACTGGTCAGCACCGGAGATTAATGCCGATAAAGGAGAAAGATGCTTACGGGAGGACGGGAAAACGGGACGAATCATGTTTGCCGGGAAGCGGTGAACAGCCACGCACACTCCCAAGACACCAAACATGCTAGATTACATGTTAATCAACGCCCGTTGGAATGTACAATATAATAAAAGAAAATCCACCACAAAATGAAGTCCCTAGTGAATGCTCGGGATGTCCGAGCGGAAGTAATCCCGGGCGTGTGAATGATGGATTAAATCTTGTTTTTCCTTCTTAATTAATTTGAAACTTTCCTCCCGGCGGTGGGAGTGGTATCCGGCGAGCGCCACATTAAATGCCACTCAAGGAAGGCGGAAATGCCTTTGCTTTCCCCGGAGGAAGAAAGGAGAGCCAATTATCAGCACTGATTTTCACCCCTCAGGCTGTACGGAAGAATTCAACGCACAAACGACGGACCGCACTTAATGCGTAGTACTTTTCCAAAGTCCCAAAACTCCAGAAAGACCCCAAGTTGAAGTTGTATTAAATTCGTTACTTGTCGCCCAACTTCCGGTCGTCGTTTTTAGCTGCTGGTGGGAACAAAACACTTTATGCCGGTTTTCAATGGCCGCCGGAATAATATTGACGTAATTTTCATTTTCCTCCCAACGCCAACCCTCTCGTCAATCGCTGAAGACGGACCCAGCAAAACAAGTCCATCGTGCAAATGAAGTGCCCTGTGATGGTTGCGCAGTGAGGCGAGCTTTTCTTTTTCCCCTTTTCAGTTTTTCTTTGGTAAGTACGCCGGTTGGCACAATAGAGCCGGGGGAAAAGGAAAAGAAAATCTTTCCGATTACTTCCCTTTATCGGTTGATGGTAATCTGGCACGGCTCATGTTTATTCTAAAGCGATAATAATACATAAACGATGGCACCCGCCAGCCGAAGGACACTCGGACCCCGGGACAATGAAGGTTCCATTCGTTTGGAGAGAGTCTTAAATAAGTTCTACGGTCGTTTCTTTTTCCTTACTTATCCTTATTTTTCCTGTACACTTTATGTCTTGCTTGGGCCTCGTGGCCGATGAAGGTCGGTTGGTGTGAGGCCAGATAAAATGGTCGCACGCGGAGAAAACTAAACATTACCATCGCTTCTTTTCAATTACCAAAAGCAGTTACTTTTCCTCTCTCGTGGACCTCTTTCTATTATGTAGCCAAATCACACGCTGCTTTTAGATGAGACAACTCCTCCATGCAAGAAGACAACTCCAAATGAATCTTTTGTTTAAAAATATTGCCTTTTTACTCTGACTGACTTACCCGGCGGATAAAGACATTTCATAACGACATTTAAAAATTTTGTTCCAAAGAGATAAACACACTTCTTATAAAAGGATTATTTAAGAAAAAATTATTAATGAATGGATTTGCACTTAAAACCATTCAGCGGACGTAAAAGATGAAAATAACCTTACGTTTTTGAATTTGCAGAAAACCATTTAAAAAAGTAGCAAAGCCAAGAAACAACAAGTTTACTTATACTCTCAATGGTTTGGAGTAGTGATGTTAAGAAGGAAAGGTATATTTGATCGGATTTGACCAGTCAATATGAACTCTGATTTTGGGTGTGTTCTCATCACTAGTTTGAAGATATTTCCAGAACATACAAAATCTTGGGGTAGCAAAACAAACGTGAAGTTCTACGTTTCACTATTTTGCATGGTACAAACCAGCTGTGGATCGAGTTTCAAAGGCCCCAAAAGTCGCTGAATAAGTTAATTGCCAAAACCAGTTCCACACAGATGTAATAAACCCGTGTATTTCAGGACAGGCAGAATGCTTACTAGCTCCTAGCTGTTTGATTTATGTATGGTATTTTTTTGTCTCTCGTCTCGGTTCACACAAGCGCACATCTGGAAACGCTTTACCATGTGCTGGCGCATGTTTTTACTTCAACGTGTTTTAGTGTTCTGCTTTCATTGCTCCTTCGCTCATCAGCGACCCGTTTTCAGATTATTTTATGACCTCAGATAAGCCATCAGGAGTTTGCTCGGTCTATGACATACGCAGAACAACCGTTATCTCAAACATTTCAGTTATATTCTGGTTCTGTTCGATTTGTTTCCTATTTCAACAGCATTATCTTTTTCATCCGTTTACTCACAAGCGGCGCGTTCCTTCATACCCGGTATTTTCTTCCACTTCTTGTCATTTCATTCCCTTTGATTAAAAAATAGATCAAATATCAACTACGGTTAATATCCTTATTGTTGCGTCTTTAACACTCTTCCACAACTCTCCTCCTTAAACAGTTTTATAAAGTTATTAAGATCATCAAGCATGATTCCTTATGGTATCATTCGTTCTTCAAACATTCATGTACATGTGAAATGCGACCTTGGCCTGTGGCGGGACGTATCCGTATTTTGATAATGTGTTCAGGTGGCAACTTGCCATTTAAACAACAAATCCGATTTCTGCCCCATATAGAAAAATAATGAATGCATCCACGAAGAAAAACAAATGGAATCAAAAGATGGGAACGTTCGAAAAGAGGCATTCTCGTCGGTCGAGCAGCAAAACCGCTCACATTCCGGCATAGAAGATGTTGAGGGGATCTTGAAAGAAGAAGGATGACATCAGACAAACGAACGTCGAAAGAGGATGAATGGAATAATGTGCTGCTGTAACCGGTTAGTTGAGTTTCAACCTTTCTTATCTGCGTTTCAGTCTCGTTCCCGCTGGCAGTCAGCTCGAAACGGTCGGAAAGCAATGACGCGTAGCAGCAAAAGAGTTTTAAATTCTAATTCATCTAAACAAACGCGTTATTCTACTCTAAGTTTAGTAATTTTTCTCACGTTGTGTGTAGTGTTTCAACCAATCTGTGCCTTAAACGAACTACAAGAATGTGGAAAGCGACAAGTGAACAGCGAAACAGGATCGGCGGTAGAGAATTGGCCGTGGCATGCTGCGATCTTTGATCGAGTGGAAAACAAAACTGAATA
The DNA here is from genome assembly GCA_000441895.2 of Anopheles sinensis. NCBI lineage: Eukaryota > Metazoa > Arthropoda > Insecta > Diptera > Culicidae > Anopheles > Anopheles sinensis. The sequence continues at coordinate 762,571 of KE525346.1, forward strand.
CATTTGTGGAGGATCGATTGTTGGTGTGAATTCTATTCTAACTGGTAAGAAAACTTTATTTATTGTAGGTACGGTTTTTTCCTATTTTAAAATCTACTCCGATGTGTTTTCTAGCTGCTCGTTGCGTGTTCAACTCTATTGAAAATCAAATAACCGTGCACGTCGGTCGGGTTAATTTGAGAAACAGTGAAAAAAATATGCAAATGTTAAAGGTGGCGAGAATTATAATTCACCCTAAATTCGATATAACAAGCAACGCAAATGATATCGCTATCATCAAACTTTCATCCGATATCGTTATGGGACACTACATCCAACCAGTTTGTCTATGGAATTTGAATACCACTTTGGAGAACCAATTTGTTGGCATGAACGGAACAGTGGTTGGATTTGGAAAGACCGAAAACGGTCATGTTTCTGAAACACTCCGGGAGGTGATACTTACCGTGGTCGACAACCAAACGTGCCTTGAGAACGATCGGCAAACGTACGAAGCTCTCTTAACAGCTAAAATGTACTGTGCAGGTGGAACACGAGGTGTTCAAGCGTGTGACGGTGATAATGGAGACGGCATGTTTTTTAAGATCGACGAAGCGTGGTACGTCCGCGGAATAAGATCGTTCATCGCGAAGCAATCCAGCGGTATGTGCGACGGTTCGAAATATACCGTCTTTACTGACGTAAGCAAATACCGAGAGTGGATAACGCGATTCACAAGCACGAGGGCGTGGTTAACTAATTTGCAACGATGTGAGGATGGACCGATTGGAAAAGAAACCGTGTGCAATATTGCAAATCATTTCGACCATGGGTTTATGTTGGTCGGCCGTGGTGAAGGTGTAACCCGTGTGCCGTTGAACGGAGCTCCGAGTTCCCAGGTGATAACGGCTCGTGGGTTGACGGCACTGGATCGGGACTGTGCCGAAGGTCGCATTTACTGGAGTGACATTGATGAAAACCAAATTCTTAGCGCGAAGTATGACGGCTCGGACCGGAAGCCGCTCATCACGAAAACCTTAATCGTACCGTTCGGTTTGGCAGTGGATTGGATCTCGCGTCGCCTGTATTGGACCGACCTGCAGCAGCGCACCGTCGAAGTGGCAAGTTTGGAGAATCCAGCCATTCGGACGGTGTTGATATCGAACCTGGAAAATCCTGAAAGTATCGCCGTCGACCCAGTGCACAGCAAGCTCTTCTGGTTGCACCGGAAACGCGACCGAACGCGCTGGATCGAGTGGTCGAATCTGGATGGAACAGAGCGCCAGTTATTTATCGGCGATCGTTCCCAACTGAAACTTCCGATCAGCTTTCAGTTGTCCATGGCCGGTGGTGAGCTTTACATTATCGACGAGTTTGACAAGTTAATTTGCATCGATACGTACACCAAACGAGTCCGAACCATCGCCAGCGGGCTCACCCAACCTTATGGTTTGGCCGTGACGGAGAATCAGATCTACTGGACAGCAGCTTTCACGTGAGTTTCGAACACTCTTTGAATTTTTTCTAAATTTTTATTTCATAATTTATTATTTATTTTATTTTTCTTCTTTACAGAAACCAGCTAGAGAGCATTAATGAGGACGGTGTGCGGGAAAATCCGATCCAGTTTTCCAACTCAAGTGCAAACGTGTTTGAAATAGCATCCGTTACCAGCAAGTGTCCGGTTTTCTACAGCCCGTGTGCCATCAACAATGGTGGCTGCCCGGAGAACACAATTTGTCTCTCCAATCCACGGGCTCCCGCGGGTAAAAATTGTACCGTTTTAGTTTCATAAGGCCGAACCAATATCTTTCTGGCAGTAAACTTATCTTAATTGTACATTAATGCATTAAAAAAATATCCATGATTTCTCAGTAACTAAACTTTCCTTAAATAAAGGAATATACTTTTCAAATTCCTCAATTCCCAACACGAGATGTGTCATACTCTATGTCAACGCAAAGAAAATCTCTTTCTCTTGGTATGGGAATGTTGAACCACGCGTTTCATTGAGTCTCATTCTTCTGAAGCTTTTCCATCGCTCAGTACGAATTAGAAGCAGTTTCCATCAATCCAACACCGAACGCATCATCGGAATCAATCTCAGTCACTTGAATCGCTTTGCTTTTCAAAGGATCCAGTCCGGGGGTTTTCTTCTGAAGCTGGCGCGCGAACAAGCCTCTCCCGTTGCCCTCGATGGGTAGCTCTATTAGGTTTATCGCTAACGCGCCGATAACCGGGCCATGCCTTGAAGAACGTCAGCCTGCCGCATCGTCCGAAAACGTACTCCAATGATGGTGGGTTCTACTCGAGGGTTGACTGACGGATTGCCTCTTATGAGGGCCTTGAAGCATGATCATTCTTTACATACTTGGACCGGCCACACGCCTCCGGAGCGCCGGTTTGATTGTGAGGGAACGCAAAATGGATGTAAGATAAACGATACGGCCAGTATCTCCTGATGCCGGATGTTCCACGGTTCGCAACGAGGCAGCAGATGTTTTGTGCGTGTGTGCAACTCCATTTCCTGGGCCCGATGGCGTCCGGTGCCGGTCCTGCCACGGGTTAAGGCACAATTGAAAGGGCTTACACGAGTGACTGATGGACGGTGATTCGGGTGGACTACAATCGGGACGGATCTTTCATTTCTTTCATGGCTCGGCTAGATTCTTTCGATTAGTGGCTCGGTCCGTTTGGGACCAAAAGCAACAAAAAAGTAAGGAAAACCACACTCTCAACTCAACGAATGAGAAAAAAGCAATGTGTGAATAGCAATAAAATCACGAAACTGCACATCACTTCATCGCTCCCTTCATCAACGACTCCCTCCGGCTAATGATTATTACCGTTTGAAGTGAAATTCGGAGCTGCTGGACAAAATGTTTCTCATTGACGTATTAATAATGGTACCTTCAGTAAGCGTTGGCCTTTCAACGCTACATCAACATCAAATGATGTTGTTTTGTGTTTTTGTATTGTTTATTTGTTTTCGACGCTTTTGTTCATCATTTATTGCTGCGGGTGGTTTCGCCTTATTTGAATGGACCAAAAAACATAACACAAAACGTTGCTTTCCAGTGGATAAGATTTTCACCGCTACATGCGATAGATTCTGCAAAAGTTTTTGTTATTTGAGTTCATTTTTTCAGTTTATTTAGCCTTGACTTAGGAACGTTATGTTTTCTGAAGTACAAATAAAATTAATTTATCTGTTTCATTCTGTCACTTAATTCTCATCGACCGTTAGCATAAACTGTTTGTAGTTGTGTTTCGTGAGAAAGTAAAGTTACCTTAATGTTTATGCGTTGTAGATGAACCAGAAAAAATGTTCCGCACGAATAACGCTCCAGTCCGTAGCCAACATTTCTTTAGTAGCGGAATTTGGGGCAAGTGTTCCACTTTAAGCAATTCGTTTTGTAACTTACTAAAATCTGTTTGCTTAACGTTGCCTTGATTTTTGTACAATTTCACACTATTTTTTTCACTTGTCACTGAGTTTCGGAAATATAAACGCAAAACCTACTTGTTCAATAGTTGTTTTAAAATTGATAAAAAATCATGAATTTTTTTATGCTTCGGGGCAAGAAGGCCACTTAGTTTAATTAAAGGATTTAATGGAAAAATTGGAAATCATGTGGCGATTGTACATGTCAATGGTAGTCAAATAGAAAATTTAAATACGTTCTATAGTCTCATAACGACCCAAACTTAACTACAAACCGGCGACAGGAGTTGTCTTCTTTTCACAAGAGCGTTTTCATGGTTTTTCATTCTGCCAATGGAAAACTTCTTTGGGACGAAATCCCCTTGTATTTACGCAACATCCTGCTGCACGGTGAACCTAACAACACTTTTACAGTTTTTGGCGACTTTACTCTGAAGAAACTCTTGTGGCAAAGGGTGGCACTCTTGCCCCAAACAGAGAAACAAAAGTTAAGTTTGTTCAAAACTCAGATATTTCCGTGAAAAATTATTGATATTCTGGAAATATTATAAGATTACACTCCATTTTGATGCGCAGCATAAAATATATGACAAAAATGCGAAAAGTGTACTATTCTGCATGAAATTCGGTACAGTATATCTGGTAAGAGGGATAGACATATCTGTTTACTCACTTGGCCAATTAATTTAATTTTAACTGAAAAGCCAGGTGGCTCACTTGCCCCAAATTCCGCTACATGTAAATCCAACGAGGAAGCAAAAGAAACAACTCGAAACTAACTCCTCTCACGCTCTCTCGCGCTTCCCTTAAAAAGTAATAAAGTTAATTGTTGCCTCGAGAGATTCACCGCGGGACGCGTTGTTGCTGCTAATTAGCTCCAGTCGATGGCTCGCAGGAAGGATTAAAACCGCCAATATTTTTAATCCTCTAAACAAAACGAGCCCCCCACTTTCCACCTCCACTTTCCCGCGGTAGGGTTTTCCTCGGCGAAACTTTTCCACTCAGCGAAGCATTTGCATTGGTTTACCATATTTAACTTTTCCCACAAAATGCCTACCCACGCCAGGACGCAACCCTTAAGGATGGAATATAGGGTGATCGATGGCAAGCAGCATAAGGAACCTTCCGCCGGGCGTCGTTTGTTTCCGGGAGCTCACATTTTCGGAAGTAATTCCAGTTCCTGTAGGATTTGAAAGCAATTGCGAGCGCTGGGAAGAAGGGGTGAATGTTAAAAGTCCCTTAAATCAGGAAGAATCTTTTCCGAGAGTGTAAATTTAAAAGTCATAACACTTTAATCACTTTAATAGCCTTAGATGTAAACTTTTCAAGTGGCTCAAGTGGCATTGCATTTGTCCCTGGAAGAAATAGGTACGCTTGCATAAAAGAACTTTTTCTGATTCGCTTTTCCTGACAATTTAAATTAAAGCGTAGCAGAGATTTTACGATTGGTTTAATGAAGTTTTTCTAAAATAAGTATTTTTGTATCATAATCGAAATCAGTTAAGAATAGCTCAAACCAGTAACCAGTATATATCATTTTAGAGGTTTTTGTTGTCTATTTACTATTGTTACTAATTTTGGTATTTCAGTGTTTGACAACAAAATACCTCTTAATAAAAAAACACGATTTTTCTAAAGTCTTATAGGAATTGAAACCCAAAATGATACACCTTCAGCACTCCTCCAAAGTTAACTTTACCGGATAACCGATCAGAAAACTTTACTGGCCAGATTCACGGCATGAAAAATGATTGATTACACTTCTGAACATTTTGAGCATTTCTTTTCATCACCCTGTTGGTAATTTCGTCGGGTTTAGCAAACCTTTCTTGCGTAATTGAATACTGCCACTGGCTGTCCAGTCGCTGTCGTCGTAGATTGATTAAATTTCGTGGTCGTTGGATGCGGTTTTGATGCAGCGCTCCAAAAAAAGAACGAAAAAAGTAGGGAAACGACACGTGTGCAAGCTTGGTAAGGTTGGGTTCCTTCGGTTCTTCCCACGCAACACCAACGTCTGGCGAATTAACGACCAAAGCGGGATAAGATTAATTTTACATCACATGACTCTGGCTGGTGGTGGTTGGCAACTTTTCGGTGGATTCATATTTTTCACCTCTGAAGGACGTCACTGCGCGAGCAATCAGCAAGCCAGCGAGTCGAGCCAAAGCTTAATCCCGGTTGACAAACGGCATCCGAAGGGCTGGCCGTAACAATTAGTCTCAACAGGCAACCGGATGGCTAACTTGCAAAAGAAAAAAACCAGAACGCATGAAAAGGCACCGTTCGTAGCGTGGAAAAGAAGAGACAAAATCGTTTGAAAACAGTTCCTTCGGGGCCAGTGCAAGTGCTTCACCGGGAAGGCAGCGAATAAAGAAAAGCCAAAAAATTAAGAACACAAACGCCCTACACATGACATGAACGATCATCAAAGGCAAAGCTGCTTATGCATAAATCAGCACATCAAAAGAGCATTACGAATGCTCGCCCGTCTGCCAAGTGTTTTTTTTCCGGTGAAGAGGTTTCATTGCGCTCGTAATTTCTTTCACAAAAAAAAGGGAGACACGAGAAAAACAGAAGAAGGAAAATCTTGATGAGAACCGTCTCCTATAAAGCTAACACCCACTCATGCATTCATGCTCATTCGTCGAAAGAGCCGGTGGAAGTAAATTCGAAAAGGCTGTCCTTTCGCCGGCGAAGACAGTGGCTGCCTTTTCATGACTGTTTTCATGAGTTTTCATTCGTGAAATTTCCTCTCGCCATGTTGGTTTTCAGCCTTGCGACCGAAAGTGTCATACCGGGAAATTATGCTTTCACATGACTGTTTAATTTACTTTCACTGTCAGCGTTTGGAAAAAAGTATCTGAGGGAAAATAATCAAAAAAGGAAAATAATAATCCGAAAAGCTTACCATTGACAAGATAACTCACTCACGGATGAATTAATGTGAATGTTTCGGCAGACATGTAGAGTGTTTCGGATTGGTTTGACCCAACTGTTGCCACATTATTGCGTTCAACGTGACGGACGATGGATGAACCGGTCTTTTTAAATCATGCTACATGAAGGAGAGAAAGATCCAATTTTCCGTTATGATCCATTCCGGTTTTATTATTGACGTTAAATGTATTCCGGAAGTCTGCTTCCGGCTGCCAGCGAGACGGGTACTTTTCATCTGCTCTGCTTGACAGATTAATCCATCAACGATCAATCAGGCGACATTTGTAAATAAAGTTTATCCTTACAGCAATCTTTGGCACCGAACATCGCGTCAACTGCAGAGGACAACCCGAGCGGGAGCGGATCGTGCTAGTAGAATTGTACTTTTATTTTATTTCATTCTGTTCTACCGATTCTTATTTCGATAACCCGTCCAAGCCAGACGGGGAGGGAAACCGAAGAGAATGTCCTGATGTTTGCTGTAGTTGACAGGAGTTGCAAAAAATTAAACTTCAACCAACAGCAAAACCGACGGTGCCAAGTCGAACATCTACCCCGTCATGAGTTGTGTGTCGAATAAATTTCTCGCATCGGATTAGGGTTCGGACTTTTTGGCTCTCGCTTTGACGTGGCGTCAAACTCGAGCACGTTTCGATTTGTTTCCTTCCCGAAGCAGAAAATTTAACCCGATTGATTGATAGCTTTTCATATATTCCACGTACCGGTGGGAGGTCTTTTACGACGAGGGAAAGGACTGGAAAGCACAACTTTGTCGAGCCTTCAACGAACGGTTCTTATAAATTGTCTGTTTATGTTGCCGGGCTTAAGCAACAATCTCAAGTAAGAAGTGATTTCATACGGATGACTGAGTACGATAGCTTCACGATCGAGGCGTATTTTTCATATACAATTTATGCATACGTGTATCAGTTTCTCACAAAAAATAAATAAAATCACTCGATCGGCTGCGAAGCGGTTCTTAATCAGGTGTGGAAAAATAAAGAAACGAAATCGAGACGAGCTTGCACAAGAAAAACAAAACACCGAATCGATCACGTGCGATATTGAAATACTATTTTCCCGCAACCTTTCGGCAAATTCGCACATGGGGCTCCACGTTTTGGGCGTTTTATGCGTTCCATTTCGTGCCACGAACCGACCGAACGGATCAAAACTGTCACAGCCGAGGGCAAAAGGTTAGCGAACTGTCTTAAGGAAGCGTCAAGTGAAGACCGAGATTCGATTTCGACACTTTGTCGAGTGTGCAAATGGAAGAAATCAGTTCATTATTCACCGTCGTTCACCGAACGAAGAGTATTTTCCCGTCTTTGGTTCAACGAGTCGATTTCCATCGGGGTTGTTTTGCAGAAGTAAGTCATTGCAGTGATAGACTTTTCTGCTTTCCAATCGAGTTTTAGTGGTAGACATTTTGTACGAATAAATCATGCATGTAGGATCGTTTCCCGATGAAAAGATCATTCGCACCGTTTTTTTGTACCATTCATTTTCATGTTTATAGGTACAATTGGCCCAGCAAAATTGTTGGAAAAGAAAATAAAAGAAAAAAATACTCAATCAGAGAGCAATTAAAAATATTTACAATTAATTTAGAAGAAAAAACCATATCTAATTAATATATTATGAAAATTGCCTCCATTTCACTTACATACGATTATGTTACCTTTTTAATGCTTTCTAATGCTTTATATGAATACAATTCAATCACGGATTAATTCAATGTTTTTCTTTCATTTCTCGTTCGGCTGGACACGTTCTCTTTGTATAAAATTATACAAACTTACCTCGATTCTATTCCAATCTTTGTTGATTTCATCTGTTTCTCACCCACAACTCTCATTAAATCTCACCGGATAGAAAGGAACGTTACATTGTTAAACAGCACCAATTACAAACCGGCGCCCTTCTAGTCCAATGCAAATGGCAGCAGATGAAGCCAAATGAGTCGAAACATGGAAACATGTTTTGCGCATTTTTTAAACCCCAAGTCATTAGTGCTGAAGCTAAAAAGAACTTCAAGACGAAAGGCGTAAGAAAAATGATTTTTTTTCCTCGGAAAGATTACGATAGCGGTTCGCTCATTTAGCGCACCAAACCGACCTCCCGACAACCAGGTGCAAACACACTCACACAGATACAGGTGAAACGATCCTTTCGCTTGGAACCGTCGAAATGGCGGCGGAATTTAATTAAGCGCTAGGTGCTCGATTAATGAGGAATTCTACCGGATGGTTGCAAATTTTTGCCGTCGATGCGACTGGCTGGCAGGCCAAAATGCAGAGCATCGTCGGAATGTCGAGGGTGGCCGCGAACCTTATGCTGCCAGGCGTGCCGTAATTGAACAATTCATTACGAATCTTATTTTGCGCACGAGCTGCCGGCGCAAAAGCGTTAGATTTTCCTCTTTTTTCTCCAACTTTTTTGCCGAACCGAGCGTTCGTTCTGGCAAACAAGTTGTGGTGGTCCGCTCTGCCAACGAGTTGAAAAGTGTTCGTGCGTTTATTCAGTTAAATGTTTAAATAAATGCAATGCGAGTTCATTAGAATGTTAAATAACCCAAAAGAGCCCAGCTTCCGGGGGTCCTTTTCTAAATTGATCAATCACCATCTTTTTTGGATTATGGAAAGCCTTCCCGTTCGCTCCAGCAGAAGCGTAAAGCGGACTTTAAACTACGAAAAGTAGCGATTTGAATTTTATTTCAATATCATTTGTCCCTAAACCCATCCCGAAGCAGCTTTCTCTAAACATTATAATCGCCCTCTAGCTCCAAGTTCATCTTCATCGTCCACCAACGACCTGTCCGCCTAATGAACTACGGGCGAAGAAGGTACGAGGTTTTGCGTGGCGGAAAATCGGTGCGAAAAACCCCTCGCGTGTCCGTCCCGGAACCGTTTTTGCCAAATCTTAAAGCGGATTAGTCGCCCGAATGGAATAACTTTTTCCCAGGAAAAGAGGTTTCCACTCTTGGGAGGGGAGGAAAACTTTGCCAATCTTCACCCCTTTTTCCTACAGCGCAGCTGGCCAACATGCGATCCATCTCCGACGGCTGTCATAAACCCGTCACCGAGGTTATGCTCGGCGTGATTGACTGCACTGGACTGGGCGGGAGGGTTTGCTGTCCGTCCCGGAACCTGTCGCCATAATCTTCATCAGCAGAAAGAACCGGCTTCGCCTTGGGAAGAGCTTAGATATGGAGATGCTAAGCGGATCAGCAACCGATTCAAATGAGACTCAATAAATTCATCAGTTTTACACCCGTCTGACAGTTTATCGTTTTCTTTTTCTGTTCATTCTGTGCAAAAGTTTTAGGTTAGGCAATTATCGAGATGAACTGCTTATTGAGGCTATGATGAATATGAATTGTATCATTAAAGCAAATAACACGAGTTAAATCCAATCCAATGTAGTGTGTAAAGAATTTTTGGTATGATATATTTGTTCTTACTTAAACTCGTTGAGGAAGTTTTCTAGTACTTTCCAACGTTTTTTAGCTTTTATAAATCAGGTAAATCAGAACTTTTTAAATTAAAATATAAAAAAGGTGAAAATTTTCTTTGAAATAATTACCAAGCATTTTCGAAACAAGCGAATGAAATAACGCGTCAAAATCGCCACATAGCCAGAGCGCAGTTGCATTCCCAGGATTACAATTAATTAATTCCCGGTTCAGTTTATTAACGCCACCAGCTTTCATTTCGCGCTCGCGACCGCATGGCGGTAGCTGCTGGAAAAGTCATATCGAAAAAGGATGCTTGTAGCTTTTCCCATCCAACCATTCGAGCTCTCGGTCAGAGTCAACCTCATTCTGTGGGTTTCACCGGCGCTGACAAACTGAATCAAATTACCGGTCCCAGCTGAATGAGAGATAGAGAGAGAGAGACTGTCTTTAGTTGGCCTTCGTCACGCAACGAAGTTTACTCCTGTGGCAGTTTTCGGTGAGGAAAAAAGCGATTCAAACAAGAGAAGTGTATCGCTACAGCAAGGTGTACTAAAAGTGGAAAATAATGACGGTAAAAATCCCTTGCCCAACGCAGGTTGCACGGGAGCACTGCGACTGGACTGACTTTAATTATGCATTCAACAAGACAGCTTGTCCACACACAGCTACGCTCCCCGCTTTCCCTTCAAAGCAGCAAGAAAACAATGGAAACATCAACCCGAAAAGAAACTTTTCCCCGTGCACCTTTAAGTGCTGGCGACAGTACCGAAGAAAGATGTACTCAGGGAGGCTTGTCTCGGGAAAGAAAGAGAACGCGTGAAAGTAAAAGGAAAGAAAATCTTTGCGAAACTTTTCCGCCGCAGTTTTCACACCGGTTCGGTGTATTGGTTTTCGACGATGGTAGTGGAACGGTGGCCACCAGGTTCGTTACTGTCGAGTTCAGTCGCACTTAGAGTCAGTTACTTTAGCACAACATCGGGACGGTAAGTGTCACGCGGGAGGACACAATAGGCTGGGTGGCGATTTTCCATGATTTATGACACTGAGGACGTCACCAGACACCGGGAGAGTCTGATGGAACAACAGCAAGTGAAGCTTTTCTCAAAGTGAGAAAGTGAGGGGTTGTGGGTTTCCGAAAAAATAGCAAAATCATAATGTGAAAGGCATGTTTTCTGAGATGTTACCCCATTTTTTACACTCTGTTTCGGATGCATCAATTGGAAACAAGTTTTCCCGAATTCGTTTCCTTGTTTTATATTTCTTCCGATGACTTTTAAACCAACAAACTGTACAAGTTGTACGAGAGGTACACTGTTTGAAATGTTTCCAATGTTTTGGCTGAATCGTGTTGTGTTTTCGCTTCGTAAAAGACGGAATATAGATGTTATTTGTTTTATCTCGTTGGGTTGTCCTTACCTAATAAAGAATCTACTAAAACTGAGTACACGTTATATGACATGGTTCAACTTGCATTGCTCGCTCTGTCCTATCCGTCGACATACTCAATGTTTCTGTTTGACAGTATAAAGATATAGGAAAAACTACACCGATTGCATAAATGCACTCGTCAGGAACATTATCTTTCTTAGTTTGCTCTTTTAAATGAATTATGCACAGAGTAGAGCTTTTTATTTAAAACAAAAACCAAACGTTCGCATCCCTTTGTGTAGAAAATAATACCTGAATAATCAACCATTTTCGTGAATTGAAGAATAATTATGTCTATGAAACAATAAACAGACTTTAATTTTATTTATTAGATTTTTTATGCGTTTTTAACTTTAACCCTATTAAAAGTAAAACAAAAACTCCAGACTCATTTCAAAATAATTTATCATCGAGTGGTTTCGCGGGACGAGTCTACCACCATTGATCCACCATTTCCTTTCATGGGCCCCGGTTTTGGCTGTGTGTGTTTATTCGGTTCTGTTTTTTTGTGCTCTTTTGTTTTCCACTCCTTTGTTTGTCTTCAACCCCCCATTCGATGGCACACAAACCTTCTCGAGTGAGCAACTTGGTTGCGCTCGCGTTTCGACTTCCGGCGCCATGCATCACGCCTCGGTGTGTTCCCTTGTTTGTTTAATTTTCTTTGTGATAAAACTCGTTCCATTCTACTGTACCCTTTTTCGATGCTCTGTTTTGCAACCACACAGCTTCACTGTTCCTACCGCGTATCGGTTTTGAAACAATCGCAAATTCAAATAACGTTATTTTTCTTCAGGAATTTATGTTTACCCTTTCGTCGGGCTCGATTAAACGTTCTTGTTCTCTTAATTTTCTTCTTTTTTATCCTCTTTTAACGGTAACTAAGTGGTATTCCTTTCCGCACAAATGAGAGCTATTGAAAGTTTAAGGTGCCATGCGTTTTGTTTCATACCTATGAACCGCGTGGAAAACGATTCCATTTATTACATCAGTTGACAAAGTTTCATTTATGCTTCAATACGATTTGAACAAAAAGTTTGTCGTAAATTTACAAATAAAAACCATTTCAAGGTTTGATGGGAAAACAAAACAGTTTTTGTTCGAGCATTTAGTACCACGCATAGCGTGGTCTCTTACACTATGTTTTTGAAGTTGTTAATTGAAAAAGAGTTTCAATTGAAAAAAATATAACACCGACTGCAAAGATAACCATCCCTCCAATCTTGATCGTTTGATCGCATCCACCAATAAATAAATGTCGATCGTGTTTCACACTTTTCATCGCATTACGCTGCGTTTGAATTGTGTTTCACGCTTCGCTGCAACGAAACCCCAACGCAGCAAGTTTCCTGCAGCATGTCCTCTATTTACAAGGGTTCATTTTTATGACCACCACGGGTACACTGATTGCAATATCAATTTCGTTCGGTTTTACATTTCGTGATGACTTGCAGCGAGCGCGATGCTTCGTTTTTGGAGAAATTGTGTGGGTCCTTTTTTGGCGGTTTTGTTTTACCATCCCACCCACCCGAGCCGGTTAGGTAGGGAACGAGTTTTTATCGGACACCGAGCCGCCCCCATCCGGACGATATCGCCATCAGCAGGAGGAAGAGCATCGTTAGCAGCGTCCGCTCGCCGCGTATCTGCAGCCCGCGCTGGATTGCCGCAGGATGTTCGCCTATGGCGGTGGAGGAAGAGAACGACGAGGACAGGGACGAGTGCATCGTGATGCAGGACACGCACGGTGGACCGGTGCCAGCGGTGGTGAAAGGCGGGCGGGAAGAAAAGATAGCAATAGGTGGAAAATTATTTTGATAGCTTTTGTGGATGGAGTGGATTTTATTTTCTCTCCTTTCCAGCAAGAATCTATAACGTTTCGGTTTTATCTCGACACAATTCAGTGAAATACAATTTTTCTCTTTGAACTCAAAGGAAAGCTTTTTCATCCAATCGAACGGTGATAGGAAAGTAGATTTATATGAAGCAAAAACTGACAGTTCATGCAAGACCGTTATAGAACAAAATGTATCTGGAAGTTTGAAATAGAAATCACAACACAGCATGTTGTTGCGCCAACCTGGTTAACTAATGACACTCGATAATGATTCAACCGATTGTTCTTATCACGATCCGCGCAAACCTCGGCACGGAGCGCCGAGCCAGAATTCAATAGCAAAGTTTTGCCGGTCGCAAACAAACATAAAAACCAATTAAACATTTTCCTCGCGCGCGAAACATTTGCGAAACAACACCCAACACAACCGGCGTCGCGATGAAAAGCCAAATGTGGGTCCGGCTCATTGTGCACGCTCTGGAAAAGCACGATTCACGGTACGGTTGTTTGAGGTGCGGATGCGAAAAATCAAACCCAAACCGCCACCTCACTCGGAAAAGTCACACCGAGCGCGTCGGTGTTCGAGGTTCGTTTATTCTCTCGAGTTTTGTTTCCCCCCCCATTCGCGTTGCTATTCAAACACGGTGGAAATCATCAAAAACACCCACTCAGCGCGATCGAATCGTGTATGCTTGTAGGTGTGTTTTTGTATGTGTGCACGGGTAAAACCTAATTCGATTCGACTTTTGCAGGCAAACGCGAGAGTAATCAAAGAAAATCGACGCGCGAATGAAGCAAAAGCGCGCTTTGAGCAATCATTATCACCAACGCGCTTGGATGTCCCTTTCCTCAGCCTCAGTTTTCCACCTCGTCGGTGACTCTCTCTCTTTGTACTGCTTAGACACTTACCATTCAGCACGTGCACGTGCACGGTGGTGGGGTTGGCCGTCGACGGCAGGCACGTGTACTTGCCGGAGTCGGCGCTTCGGGCGCGCTGGATCAGCAGATAGGAGGTGGTGATGTCGCCCTTCTCCGTGATCACCGACACGCCGCCCCGTGGCGAGTCGTAATTAATTTCCTACAATCGGCGGGGGGAGTGAAAGAAAAACCGGCGATGAGAAAAGCCAGATCGGGGTGTGTGTGTGTGTGTGTCTGAAGTGTTTAATTAAATTATCGATGAAAGCCGAAATCGCAACACGCAACGCACGAAGATACATCGCGCACGATAGTCACGGTTCACGAAAAGGGGTTTTTTGGGGACGTTGCGGAGCTAGGATTAGAGGAAAATTTTCGTCCTTTAGCCTCGGGTGGGATCCAGCTCACCACGTTCCTTAGCGGATAAACACACTGCGGGGTTCCGGGTTTAGGCGGAAAAACAAACACAACTAACTTTATTTTTGATCGTTTACATTTCCCCCTTCTCGCAAGAGTGCGCTGGGCAAAAGCTACGTGGGATAGGCATTTCCGTTTCCATCAGAACTTTTTGAGTGAATCAAAGGTATGAGACCACGTAAATGTATGTGTGTGTATGTGTTTTTCCCTTCACTACGTGCCTCGACCGATTTACTTCGACTAAGCAGAAGAAGGACTTTTGCGGTTTGAAGGTACACAAAGTTTGCCCACGGGGTAGCAAAACTTGGGCAATCCTGTTGAGGAGCGGAGGTTAGTGGGTGGTGGGTTGGGATGGAAACTTGTAACAAAAATTCTGCCGCCAGCGTGCGGGACGAGTCATTCACCTTCTCAAAGGATTTGCACGATACACGGATCACCGTTCGGCCGAAATGTTTTCGAGCCGGGGGAATTTATTCAACACGTAATCTGCCGAATTTCCCGTTTTGTTTGACTTTGCCTTCCATTTTCCCGGTGACAGCAAAAGACGTGCCGCTGTAATTCAAACATCCTTCAAATCCTGCTGCCGGTTTGGAGTTTGTACGAAGCAAAAATTACTTAAGCTAACAGATTCACTCGTGTACCATCATTAAGGGTTGCGTATCAAATAAGCAGCGATAATGTATCGAAAGATGAAAAGGAAATGTTTTGCCTAAGTTTACCTACGATTTAGATTTGAACAAACAAAATTGCGATTAAAGGGATGAAAAATTGTTATAGCGTTTAAATATCAGTCAGGTAAACGAGATTTATCTAACGCGTTCTATCCTACTTTTCAATTTTAAAGAACATTCATCTTTATTCAACACAAAGCCATGCAATTTTTGGGTTGTTGGCACAAGTTTAAGTAGCTTTCAGGGCTCTGTCAGTCATCACTGTCGCAAAGTCGTAGCAACGGTTCACATTTGAGGAACCTTCAAAAGCTGGTATTAAAAAAATCCACATTATGCGCATTACTGATGATACTGATGTATTCTTTAGAACCGGAAAGAAATTGCAGTGAAAAAAGGTCACCCACCCTAAATGGAAAATCTCCTTCCTGAAACCAGCAGACTTTAAGTATTCCAAGGTGAATGGATTTCGGTGTTGCTTTGCTTGTACCCATTATTTTCTCCCCCACACCAGAGGATGTTCTTTCGGCCAGATTGTTTTTCCCTCCTTCGGTCGCCGGGAATGGGAAGCCGAAAATTATGATGACGATGATAAAACGGGGAAAGCGTCGCACCGGTTTGAAAAATCCTTCCGACACGTGGAGCTACTTAATGTAACACGCATAAGTTAAGTGAAGATGGCAAGAAACAAAACAAAAAAGCAGTGTGCCTCCCAAAAGTGACTGCTTGGAATAAAACATCAATTCTTCTCCGCGGTGTAACCCATCGTCGTCGTCGTCGTCGTCGTCGTGTGCCTCGTCCGGAAAACCTGTCGGCTGTTGATTGCATTTTAAAAATTCATTACTTTCACCGGGTTTAAAAATTGACAACAAAATCGGCTCAGTCAGGGGGTTTGTGAAGCCCTTTCCGTGGCTTCCGGTTTAGGGCAAGTCGAGCGTCAGATCAATGTCACGTTGGGATTTTGGTTAGACTGAATGTTTGAATGGGGATTTTCTAATATTTCAATTTTTAAAGGATCCCTTTTCATTTGATTTTCAGCAAAATACTGCTATTAACAATTCAGATGAAAAATTACGATAAAAGAGAACGTTTCACGAGGTAACATTTTGTTTGTGTGGCTTAGAAATAATCGATAAGAAATAAATTTTATCCACTCCATTCTGCCTAATCACGTTTTACCGTGGCGTATCTTGAAACCATTATCCCATCCGGAGCGCCTGTTTAACCCACAAAAGATTATTGTATGCGATGCCTCGCCTAACTGTTGTACGACTTCGGCTTTATCAGCAAAATATGTTCCGAGTGTCACAGCAATGCCGTAAACGTAACGAAAGTTTATCCCTGCGGGGCATTATCGAACGTACTCGACGGCGTTTTCGGCTGATGGCACGAAACATTATCTCAAATCGCTCTCCTCGCCGAGAGGGAGGGGGTGAAAGAACACCGAACCCCACCCCGTCGCTTAACGAGCACTCCTGCGTCCTATGTCATATTTTTCTAGCTGAGGGTGATTTTCCCACCCCCCGGCTATCGGTTCAACCCTTTCACGACTGATCGCACCGTAGATTTCCACCCGGAAGAGAAAAAGGAAAACCAGGGGGGGTTCGCATAAGCCAATGAAAGGCAGGGGGGACGTCAAAAAACCGGTTGCGTTGAGGGTTTTCCTTCGCTTGGCTGGGAAAATCGAGCACGAGAGTATGAGGCTTCGAAACAATATTTACCTTTGCCCGGTCCCAAAAGCCAACCGTAAAAGGTAAAGAAAAGGCTCCGGGAGAAAAGTGTCGATAAACAACCCTCCACGCATACAAACATAGGGAGTTTTAGGGGTTCGGCTAGTTTGAGGGGTTGCAGATCGATTGGTGGGAGGTGATGTTGGCCGGAATTTATGCTTCTTCCATCCTGGCGCCTTTCGTGAAAATTCCGTAAGATGATGGTTCGTCCCTCGAGCGGACGAACCATGCCGAAACCTTCCTGGTCACTAATCAAAGGTAAACACAGGCGATTCGGATGCGGGTTGACCATCGTCCCCAAAAAAACCCGACCGAAGAGAGTTCCCCCTTTGCGAGTTATCTTCGATGAGTTGCGATTTGCGGCCAGGATTATCGGTCGTTTCGTCCTCTTCCTATCGGGTGGTGGAAAGTTACGTTCGGACAGGGGTGAGGAGTAGATTTTCCATCCCATCCCGCTTTAGCAGATGCTTACCTCGCCGTTGTGCGTCCACTGGATGTGTGGTGGTGGTTCGGGCAGATGCTGCACGATGCAGGTCAGATTGACGGTCGAGCCGGTGTCGATGTACAGGTCCGGTCCTCCAACGATCGACGTTAGGGGTTCTGTGGAAGGAACAACAGAGTCAGGAGGGGGTAAGCGATCCCCATTCGGGAGATGATACGGGTGAGAAAATGATCTAGGTTTATTGCGTACACGGACTGCTCGGGCCTTTTTGCTTCGGGGTGGCTACTAAAGTGGCTCAAGATAATAATGCCTTATCGGCGAAGACGTATTCGCATGGAACGGTTCGCATGCTTATGGAAACAAAAGCGGGGACGGGAGAAGAGAGGGGGTTTGTTAGGATCGCATCGGATGATGCTTGATTACGGTGCCCAGGGACAGTGTTCGGGTCTATTTAATTGCGAAGAAGCTTTCACCGGGGATCGATTTAATGTACCGACATAAATTGCGCGATTTGCTGATTGTCTGATTTATTACAACCCTAAACACATGCTTTGCATAAACAGCATAATAGTTTTGCTTCTATGGTCCCTTTTAATATTCAATTTTGTAGGACACTAAAAGACAAATGTTTTTTGATAATAATTTCCACATATTTGAACGAAGATGATTTATGTCCCTTAGGCCTTCAAAATTGAAAACACTAGTAAATTCCAAAACCAAATCAAATTAATTTTCCACCAACGGAAAAACCAGGGGGAAAGGTTTTACGAGCCAACACCTAAATCCCTATCTCGGCGGCCCCGTTTTGCCGGTAGCTGTCAGATGATTTAACCTGCTATCATCGCTTATCGTATTGGGCCCGCCAGGGCTACCCTTCCGGTATCGGAACGTCACGATCGCCAGTAATGCTTATAGCTTTATGGTGGTCCCTCTCCCTCGCCACTCCCCGTCCCAGGAAGAAGCACTGAATTAAGACCTTGCCCGGGTCGGTTCGGCCCGTGAGACCGTGTGACCTACATCGGGACACCGGGCGCCTCCACCGCGGGACGGGTTTAATTAAAACGAACGGAATATTTATCGTTTGACGTAAAACGAAGGTCAGCAAAACTGTCATCTGATAACGAGGATACGTGTCTTCCTTTCGGCCACCGTTCTGCCGGATGCCACTGCGGGGTTGGGATTAGTTTTTAACCTTTGCCCCATTGCGAACGAGCCAACCAAAACAAACGGAAAGAGAACGACTCGGGCGACTCGGAAAATAACAAGATAGCGAATGGAATGAAAAAAGAAAATCCAACCGGTCGTGGGAAATTTTGGTGAGCGAAAAAAAAAAGATCAAGCACGTTACGTGATTCCGTTCTCGGAAGGCATTAAGATTTATTACGGTAGCACGGCCAATCATGTGGCAGCTGGTTGGTACATTATTTATTCAGCATTCGCCTCGTACTTAGCCCTTCCATGGACACCCCCCGCTTCACGCCACCTTTTCTCGTCCCCCCTCAAACTCGAAGAAGTGCCGTGAAATTGCACAAAACTGGTAGTCCACAAATTTAGTGCTCGAACGAGAAGTTTGTGAGCGCTACCCGGGGCCGGTTAACGGAAAATGAACTGTTACAAAGTGCCGTAAAAAAAGACCAGGGGACCTCGGCAGAGGGGTTCGTTCGGAGTGGACGATTAACCCGGCGGAGGAAGATTGAAAATTTTCCGTCCAGAAAATGTTTTATGTGAACAGAACGGCCGAAAACGCCATTCGCACTCGTGGGGGGGTTTGTTACGTCAACTCTGCCGGTGATGGGCTTGATGACGTTGATAATGATGATGATGATGATGGTGGAAGTACTGTTGTAAGTGAAAATGCGCTATCATGGAGCTTCCATCTATGGAGGCAGTTTTAAAATCGGTGATTTTTCCTCCCCCACGGTGTGGACAAGTTACAGCAAGTGAAGACTTTATTAAAGCAAAGGGTATTGAGCGTAAAGGACTACTGCTTAATGTGTCCTCATCCCGAGGCTTTCCAAAAACAAGACAAAAAAGCTTTCGAGGATAAAACACTAGAGCACGCTAATAAGAAGGATGTGAAAGACATTCGACTCCCACTAATCAGGGAGGGGTTGAATTTCGAGGATCCTTTTGTTTCGCCGTTCAATAACCTCCAAGAAGTGTGGCGTCATGGGGGAAAAAAGCCACCCCCAGGAAAAATGGCTAAATCATGCTTTTGAAAAGGCCGTCGGCGAATTGTGAGATGGGAAAAGGGACATGAAAATAATGGCAGGGACATTTATACTTCATCTCTTGTCCTGCAAAGGGATGTAACAGGGGCACAAGATAATCGCACACACATACTATAAAAAATCGATACTACGGTGGAAAGGAGGAAAAAATGGGACACAAAAAAATATGAAGAAGGAAAAACGAAGGAAGGAACACTTACCAACGACGGACAGCGTCATCGAGTAGCCGACCGGGGGCGTCGTGGAGATCTGACACTCGTACACACCGGAATCTCGCTGCTGCGGGTAAAGGACCTGCGGAAATAGAATAAAGCGGGAATGAGGGCATCATAAAACGGTTCGAAGATATCATGACCGACCCACACAAGTACAGGTGATAACGGACATCGGCGAGGGGCGATAATAGAGTTGTCAAGTGTTTTAGCTTTCACTTCGTTTCGGTTTCCGGCATCGTTCTATCAGCCGGACATTGCGAGGCCGCCCATTCCTGGAGTGTCTTATTCCAGAGCGATTTCTTTTGAAAACCTTATCATCCGATCTGCCTTTAAGGGAAGCAAGCAAAGGATACCTTCGCCTTCGACTTGGGTGCGTCTTGGGTGATGTCCGCTCGATCCGGATCGGTTTCCGTTCCGCCCGTTGATGGGTGGATATAAAATGGCGTAGATTGGCCGGCTATCGAACGGCAGCTTTTTTGAGGTTAGGATATCTTCACACCCCAACGATTGGAGCAGACACCATCGACTGTGCCTTTTCACTGGCCGGGGTGTGCCCTCGAGAGGGAAACAATGAGCGAAAGCTAGCGAAGATTATATCGGAAAGTCAAGAAAGCATTTTGTCGTTCGTGAGTTCGTCCGTACACTCAGGACGAGGTCAGCCATTCTCCCACCCTACACCGGAACAAGATGGGGCCGGCTTCAACCGGGTCTGCTCAATCTCGAACCAGATCCTACAAATTCATTTTCCACCAACCTCGGCAACGGACTCGGACTGCCACACAGACACGCACTCTAACCACTCGTTATGGCACTAATTGCTTGACCTCCGGAAGTGGAAAGTATGCAGCGCAACCTGCATCGACCGGCATCACCCGGGTGGGTTTCCGCTTCGTTCCGTTCCGGCAGAAAAGGGCCCGGCCCCGAGGCAATTAGTCAGATCGTACCCGCCCGATAAGGTGGGTTTATTTTTGCACCATTAAAAACGAGAAGCGACCGAGCGGACGAGGAACGGAATGGTTCCGGATCGTCGCTTATCGCCATCGGCCAAGACCGAGACGTCTCCCGGGGCACCGGAAAATCGCTGATGCAGTGGAATAAGGAAAGGAGGCCACTCTAAGCAAGGTTACCAAGGTTGCTGGCCTTCGTTCCGAGTGTTTCAATGTTTGGTATCTAATTCAATGTGTTTGTGTGTCAAGAAACGCCGAACGATGGTGCGGGTTTTTGTGGGGTGAGAGGTGTGAGTATCAATGTGGCCTCCAGTGGACGAATGGCGAAAGGAAATAATTCAGAAAAATGTGAACTTTCCTGCCCAACGAGGCAACAAAGTGTCCTCCGGCAAACAAAGAAAAGCAAGGCAACGCTTGGGGAAGAGAAAGCCGAAAGGCCGGGTGTGGACTATAACACAGCAAATAATTAAGAAAGATTTGCAAACAAACCTCATCCCCTCGCTTCGCCCGCCACGCCAAGAAGCAGCCAAAGAAATTGAGGATTTTCATGCCCGGATAGCGCACAGAAATGTTCATGGTCATTGTCGTGACCGTTGTTGCCGTCGTCGTTGACACATTTTGTCAATTTGCCGTTTCCGTCCTACCAATAATTGCATTAAGGAAGCCCGGTAATGCTAGTGGCGCAGCATTTGTCTGCGAGGACTTCGTAACAATCGTTGTCCGGGGTTGGAAGGAGAAGTAAAAATAATCTTTTTTTTTTTTTTGTTCCGGACACGCGGCTCATTTTTCGTCACGCTCACTTTGTGTTTAATGGCTCCCCTCTTGTTTATGCGTGGTTGGGTTCCGAATATCTTTACAGATTAATGCAATTTCTTATGATTACATTGTTTTAGATATTGGATTATGCTGAAATTTTTACAAAAAGTAAATTCAAAGGGAATTCAAGCATTGTAATTTCCCAGTGAGATTTTATACCTTTATGGAAATTTTGCAGTACAGTTTTTCCATAAACGAAAAGGTTAAATGAGTTATCAAAACTTGTTTTCTTATTATTTAAAAAAGAAGGAAGAAGTTTCTCAAAAGTGATGATATACAGCTCGCTTTTTGAAGCTGCCAAGGCATTTATAATGTTTGTTATGAACTACCTTAGAAAGAAAAATATAAGCCTAAGGATGTATAAGATCAGTGAAAGTCTGAAAAGTTATAAGACAGATTGAATCGATTTTAATTAATCCAAATTTTCATTACTGATTATTTACGTAGTTAGCTATGGATGAAAACAAATTTGACTGTTTAAAATAGACAATTTCATGCACTTAAATTTATCAATGTTAGTATGAATTGCATATCATGTACAGTTTTACTTCTTGTTTTGCATGTAACAAAATGAATGTAAGGCTAAGTTTAAAATTTAGAACTTTTGAATTCCTAAATATGATTATTTTGAACTGAAACACATAACAGACTGCTTTTTCTTCTCAAACATCATATATTCTTTTTGTAGATTTATATTACTCCTCATCATATCTCTGAGACTAGTGAGATCCAATTTAGGTAAAAAATTAACTGAAATAATGGACAAGACAACTGGTTCAGCAATTTCAATGAGATATTAGCTGCCAGTTTTTGAAATTGATAAATAATTACTACCGACTTTTAAACTCGGAGCCTTCCGTGCCTATCCTATCCAAGGAAGATGGATTGATGGAATGGACACTACTGAGCCTTTCGGCTGAGTCGTCGTGTCGCTCAGAGCGAGCAGATAATTTATCATCGACCAACCACCCACACCCCGCCGGCCACCCAAGGTCGCCCCCTTGTAATCGTTGCCTGTTTATAATAGTTTTATTGGGCAACACGACCTTTGCCGCTCTTTTAAGTGGCGCCCTCCTGGTGTTGGAAGTGAAACGATGACGAAAAACATAAAATAGGACCTTTTCTTCCCTTTTTTATAGTCCCTCTGTCCCTCCTCCGCACTTCCTCCTGGTGGGCAAACGGATGATAGTAATTAAACTCTGGATAAACGCAACCCATTAGTCACACTAGATAGTGATTAATATTATTGCTGCCCTTCCGCAGACGGCGTCATTATCTGGCAGTCGTCTCGCCGGCTACTTTCCATTTATCTTGGTCCCGTTTTCCCCGAATCTGTTCGGTCTTTCGGTTTCCAATCTCTTATAGAGTGAGGTTTTGTTTCTTTTGGTATCTCTTTAATTCACCAACGCTCGTTTCATTCGTTCATTTATTTTAGTGGTTTTAGCCAACCCGATTTCGGAGTGTTTCTTGGAATAGACACACACTCACATCAAGTGCACTCAAAGCACCATGAAGGATGCGCTCGCCGAATCGTGTCCTTTTTAGCATTCCCAACCACGACACCAACGTGGTACCCAGTTTCCCGAAAAAGGGCACGTTCTATCACTTTCCAGTCCATTTCCGCTAATCATCGCGCAAGAATTTTCCCGGCCCGGGGACGGTTGAGTAGCGAAAAACCAACAGCAGCGTAAAAGTATTTTGACGGCAGCACAAATTGCGAATGCGGCATTTTCCTTTTGGGCGGTACAAGAAAACTGAAATTGTGGACAATTTTTCTCCCCTCACAAACAGCCGAATTTAGTTCAGAGCGCCTTAGGCGTGGTTCAATATTTATCACATCTGCGGCAGAATCTTCCTTCTTTTGCGTTTTCCAGAGTACTCACTTAAGCTTACAAGTTCTTCCTTCCGTTCAAGCTCCGGCAAAAATAACGCTAATAAATTAACCGATAAACATCTTAAACGAATCCGAAGGACTTGGAGAGGGCGAGTGGTTTGCTTAACAGGACGGAGAGGACGGGGTGTCACGTAAAGGGTAGATTAGAAAATTGGCCAAGTGTCAAAGAAATCACGTCCCCCTTCACTCCCCCGAGAGGAAGCTGCGAAAACTGGCAGCCAATTTCTGCCTGCAACAATATTGTGCTTATTCACGTTCGGTGAAAATTAAATAAATGGTGTAATTTCTTCCTTCCAAGACAAACGACCTCGTTTTTCTCTTCAACCTGCTCGCTTTAAGCGCACACTTTAAGAGAGCGTTGGATTGAAATTTGAGCTCCGGATCCTCAGTTTGGGAGGACGGTTTCCCGCTTCGATCATCGCACACCGATATGGTGCCGCGTAATTAATATTTCCCCAAACAATCGTCATTAAGGGAAGCGATAAGAAACTAATCTACCGAAATCCATCTGTGGTTTTCTTCCGTCCGGCGCTTTCCGGGCGCTGGTTAGATGATCTATTTCTTCCCGTTTCCTGCCGCACCTTGGCACCAAACCTTATTCCAATGGTGAGATAATACCCGAAACAAACCCTCATTGGATCCCCCCGACCGATCGGTGGCTGTTTGGGGATTATTTCACGCGTATTCGGAAATTGTCGTTTGTTTTCGGATACCCTGTTGCGTACGCTCTGGCTGTAATACAACGCATCGTTACGCTTCTTCTTTCGTAAGGGTTAATTTTCTGCCAGCTTAAATTCAATTTATTTTTATCGTTCTCATTACGCGAACCGAACCGAAAGGTACGTGGGCAAACAGAACGCACAAAAAGGTTGTCGTATGCTTGGAACTCGTCGGTCGGTATGGCACGTTGTAATTACCATGTCTCATGACCGACCATCCTCTCGGAAGGGTGTAGATAACTCCCTTCCATAAAATCCCCCATAGACGTGGAGGCCCGGAGGTGTCAAGGAAGCATGTTCGCGGATAGACCTCTTGGCTTGGGGACCTCTAATCCTCGGTCATAGTGTTTATTTTTTCTTTTCCTCGCTTAGCTCGTGGCACTTTTCACACTCACCTTCAGCGACCAGTCGTCGAGCTGCGCATTATGTACACTCTGGTAGCGCTGGTCCGAGGTGTAGGTGGCCTTTCCCACCGTCAGCAGATGCAGATCCCGGTGCCGGATCCAGGAAACCTTGCGATAGAGAGAGAGAGAGAAAGTGAGGGCACAAATGGAACGGTGGAAGAGTTTTAATTAAATCATTCTAATCAGAACCGCTCTCAAGAGGGGATTAACCCGGACACCAGAAGGGCAGATCCGCCAATGTGACTTACTGTTCGGTTGCCCAGGTTTCGGACGCGACAGTTCAGGTAGGCCGTGTTCCCGACCAGGGCGGTGACGTTGCGCGAGGCGGATATGTCAAAGTACGGACCCCGGTCGAGCGGGTTTTTGACAATGTCGTCGTCCAGCTCGTTCTCGTCAAAGGAGGACGTTTGGAAGTAGTGCTTCGGCGGTGTGTACGTGTGCGGCTCGTCGATGTCCATCGTGTAGGAGCAGTGAAGGCGTCCTATCAAAGGCAAACAGAACGAAAACTGAATATCGTGTATTTTCAATATCGATAAGCGAAGGCTGAAATGAGATGCCGAAGTAGAAATTAATTTATTCCTTCCGTTCAATAAATTTAGATTATATACTATTTAAAAATGAAAAACATGGTAGTTAAGAGATAGGAAGCGGCTTAAATGGAACCATATCCTTGGTCTTATAAAGTGAATATTATGAGAGATTTGTTTTGGGTTTTTCGAAAAATGAGTGGAGCTTGAAACAAAGGTGGGCAAAATTATAAAATACTGCTTACCGATTTCAAATTGTTCAAAAAATGACTATCAGGCGACGATTTCTTAAAATGAAGATTTCTTAGGCCGCAAATAGACGGGGCGCGTAGCAGGCGCGTAGCACGCGGGCGCGTACCTAAAATCTGTCAGAATGACATCTTGTAGATCATTTTCGGTACGCGCTAGCGCGTGGTACGCAGAGTTGCATCAAGTAGGCAACTCTGCGTACCACCAGGCGCGTAGTCTAAAGCGTACCGAAAGTGATCTACAATATGTCACTTTGACAGATTTTAGTTCATATTCGGTACGCGCCCGTGTGCTACGCGCCTGCTACGCGCCCCGTCTATTTGCAGCCTTAAAATAATGAATGGAACTCTTAACACAGCATGACGGTTATGTAATCTGGCGAAAAAATGTATTTTAAGACATTTTAGACATGATCTTTTTATCAATTTCTATACGTTCATGTAAATTATCCATGGATGAATTAATTTTATACACAATCATTTATGTAACACCCGTCCTTACCACATCTCTATCTAAAATCATTAAACAGTTTCAAAGAAAGATTCAGAAAATTTCTTTTAAACAAAAGACTTTAAAGAGCCTTTCATAAAAAAAATTGAGGAGTTACTCAGCGAATCTTGGCAAGAAAACATCTCATCTTTTGCAACTTTGTGCCTTAAATAACTGTTGCAATAAAATATAATAAAAGTTTATGCCTGCTATACCTGCAGAAGCTCAATGTAACTTGATTCGAAACTTTTGAGCTGCTACGTTCTTATTCTGCCCCGGGAGGCTGGAAGGCTCCGCGCGTAACGTGCTTTCTGACACGTTCCTTAATTTACGTGAATTTAATACTACCACGTGCGGGAAGCAAAACCATGAGCATCGTGCCCTAGCCCACGTAAGAGCACTCGACCGTCAATTTCAGCCCGCCGACATCGGAACCGGCGTACGGTTTTCTTCGGGAAGCTGGTCGGATTATTTTCACAGCACACGGAACTACTACTGCTACTACGTCCGCTAGACGTAGGCACGCTGTGAGTGGGTTGCCTGCGGGCGTGAAGGTAGGCACCGTGTCGCGTTCGTGACGTGTGTGTGTGGGGGGGAGTGCACTGGTTTTCAAATTAATTTCATTTCCCAACAAAAACGTTTTGCACCGGGGCGGGAACAACTGTAAACTACTCTCAGCAAGTCGAGCACTCGGATTGGGTCGGAAGAGGAACGGAAAGTGGATAGATCATGATGCTGGTGGGTGGCCACATTTTGCGAAGAAACACGCCCGCAAAGACAAAGTAGCGACCGGGCGGCGGCGAAGGGAATTGTGGGGCGGCTTGAAATGAAACCGAGCGAGCGCGCTCGTTGCCGGAAGGCGCCAGGCCGTACGTCGGTGTTATTAGTGAAAATTGCTAAACCACAAGAAGCCGGCGGTGTTGTACGCCGTTTGCAGCCGACGACAATGGGCCAAACCGGGATGTACGCGGAGGAGAGACCCTGGTGCGGGTAGGGTGGGTACGAAAGCCGCTAGCCAAAACGGGAAGCTTGAAAAAAATCTCAAAACTATTCAACCTACTTTCCGGGGAAACTACGAGAGCGGGAAAAAATTAACAAAAAAGAAAAACAACAACCAAAAGAAGCAAATATAGCATAACAACGGCAAATCATAAGGCCTTCCCTAACGTTCGTGCTTGCCGGTGGAACCGGTGTGGATAGCTGTACTTACCGTAATTTATATTTAAAATAATCATCACTACCGCGAGCTGCCTCATAGTTGCTGCTAGTTGTTGGCCACTGGCGTCATACTCTGGAATAGGGAGGAAAAAAACGTATATTAACACAAAAACAGTTGACTCAGGTGCGCTGCGTTGCCTTTCAAGTGGGAGTACACCGTCCAGGATCTAAAGTCCTTATTTAAAACATGGCACATCCGATCGAGCACATCGGACACGGTGTACACGTTTGTTCCACTTAGTTTTCTTTTTTTCGGTGAAGATCGTAGCAATCCAATTTACCCTGGACCGCCAACTTGATCCATTTACGCGATGAAAAGGAGTCGGGCGGACTCAATCGTGGATTGCAGCAAGCGTTGCGAAGGAAACGCACCGAAATAAAACGAAAGGCCAGTTGTTGCACAGTGTTGGAAGTGACCGTTCCCCGAAGAAAGCCTGTATTCAGCTCGCCCTAAAGAAAGGCCAAGGGCGTAGCCCGCACACCCGGAACTTGTTCTTTCTCTTCTGTGCAAAATCTCACCACAAAGTTTTCCTTTAACGCTTTGCATAATGGAATTGTTTAATGCAACAAAGAAATTACCCACAAAGTCAGTCCTATGCAAGCTGTGTGCCTTGGGTCCTACGACAACTCGGAGAACGTTCTCCACTTGCAACGCGCCGGAACGACGTAATCCAACCGGGCCCAACCTGTGGTCTTTAAGTATTTGTGTAGCTTTTGTGGTACCGAGAGTACGTTTAATACGTTCCCTGAACCGCAGAACGGGGCTGAAGAATGGCACCATCAAGTGGTACACAACTTTTCTTTGGGTGAAAAACAAGATAAGAAACAACACAACAAGCTTCAAGTGGTACACACGGAACAATCTTAAGTTGGTTGAGTTTTTAGCGGCCAGGAATGGAAATTACGAGTGGCAGATGGAGCGCGGAGCAGGTTCTAGGAACTGTAACTGACACTCTCGACTCGTCGTTTTGCCTCAAACAACGCAACTTACACACGTGTACGAGAAGAAAGAATGAGAATCACTGGGATTATGTTCTTCCATCAACGCACGGTCGTACATCTCCCGAACGCCAGACGAGAAGAAGCCTAAAAATAGAGGACCAACGGGCCTATTTCCAGCTTTTCCGTATGTGCGTGAAAGCTAATTTTTCATTAAGTCAACACGGCGCAGGCATGACGAAAAATGTCCTCGTACCGGCCGTGAACGGTCGGGCTCGGTGGGAGAACTTTTTTGTCCGTGCCACGAGATAACTTTCACCATCATCATCAGCCGCTGGTAGTGGTCGGAAAACAAGGTAAGTTTCGGATTAGTTTCATTATTTTCTTTTCTTTTTTGCGGATGGAGCGTATTTTTGTGTTCGCTCTTTTTTTCCGAGACGCACCAGGTCGCGGAACCGAGGTTGCCTAAAGTTGGTTGAACGGGAGCAGGAAAAGCGTGCTTCATGACACAACACCCCATCCGCAGCCCGTACCAAATCCTCTACTAATTAGTGCCATTCTGAACGCAGCGGCCCTGTCTGCATCTCTAGTACAAGCTGGTGATAGACTTCAGCTACTTGCTTCAGGAAACGTTGGTGACATCGGGACCGACGCTGCCGAATAGAGCGGTTCGCGGAACCTTATCGCTCGATGGCCCGTCGGCGGGGAAAATGGGCAAAAGTTTTCCCACCACGCACCACGGCTGTTCGACTCGGTTTGTTTGTTCATTTGTCGCATCCAATTTTTGGCCTTACAATGGTTATATCTGCAGGTATTTGGCCGATGCGGAACCTTCTTCGATCGACTTGGTTGCGTTCGCTCCAGCCCGAAACCAGAAGTTCAATTACTTTTGGCTCCGTGTTGTTCGTAAGCAAGTGTCTTCAAGGGACACCCAATTCAATGGTGTTTGTTGGAAACATTTTGCCGTAAAATGGTGGAATGCGCTGAGCGTGCTACCAACAAGTACCACTAAGCAAACTAACCTCTTCGAGAACTGTGCATCCTTCCGTCGAACGGAGTGTCGGGAAACTCCCCAAGGGTCAAGCAGTGAGGCGAAAACTTCATCCGCCAGCTTGTACGATGCAAAACAACTGACGTAATGGACACCTGAAGTTTGGATCATCCTCTGAGACTATTTGATCCTGTGTCTGCCTTTCTTGGCGTGCACGGGAAAACACGTCCATCGATCCAACGGCCCGGGCAGTTTATGCTCCAACCATTAATTCAATGTTGGCAAGTGGTTTGCTGGGCTTAGCAGCGTCAGGACTTTTCCCACGCCCCCCGAAGGGAAAAGCGTTGCAGTGCCCAGCGATGGTGTTTGGAAGTTTATAATTCTTGCGTCAAGAGCCAAACCACACTCTCGGTACGGTAAGGCGAAATGGGAAGAGGAACCCGGGGCCAAGA
The DNA here is from genome assembly GCA_000441895.2 of Anopheles sinensis. NCBI lineage: Eukaryota > Metazoa > Arthropoda > Insecta > Diptera > Culicidae > Anopheles > Anopheles sinensis. The sequence goes on from KE525346.1 coordinate 791,911, forward strand.
AAATGGTTATGTGTTGCAGAAGCAAGAGAGAGAGAGAGCATTACAGAATAATTAAATTGTCATGCATGTTTTGTACCGGAGCGCACACTGATTAGGTGTGTGAGCTCGTTCGGGAGCTTTCTTGTCTTTCGAGCACGTCGTTCAACACGCTCTTCATCGGCAAGTCTTCCAAGGAGCCCGCACACCGTAGAAGATAATCGATTTTCTATCTTTCACCACCGACCGGGTACCGACGGAGTGGGTTGCCTTCTCAAACGGATGGCTGCACGCTGACTCTGGCGACGATGGTAGAATCGATCCGAGGCACTCTCGGCAAAGTAAGATGCTAAATTAAGAAGACAGCTGACAATCTCTCCGACAGGGAGGGAGAAAAACTATTGCTGAAAGGATCAGTACCGGTCGTTTTCTTCTAACCACCACCTGATAAAGTCATTAGGGTGTTCCTTTGGTTATGACATTTCGTTCCTTTCACTCCTCCGCTGAATCAGCAGTAACTAGCAGCTCTTGGACGTTGATAGTTGTCGAAGTGTTAGCAAATTATTCCCCCCCGGGTATGGTTTGGTTTTTACCAACTATTCTACCTCGAACTGGGTGTCCTCAGGTGTATCGAAGGGTGGCCTGATTGAAAAGTGCATGACAAGGCAAAAAGGAAGCGAATGTAATATGCACCGTTCACAGGGTTTTTGTTAAGTGATAGTTGAAAACATGGCATGACTTTTGTAGAGCAAGAGTGTTATGTTGCTCTTCGGTGATGGCACTGAGTGCTCTTTGTTTGAAAGTAAACCTGCTCCTAATTTATTTCTGATATCAAATCCTACTTCCTAACAGAGTAACTATTAAAGCCACAATAATAGTGAAATTAATGATAAAAACACTACAATGAATTATTAATCCAATAATTGTCCACCAGCGCGTAAAAAGCACGAAGTAACTTTTCCTGATTAAAAAGTAATATCTATGTTTCCGCAAATGCAGCTGCATAATCACAAAAGGATAGCATTAATTGTTTTGATGGCACATAAAAAAACCGTTGTGTTAGTTGAACCTACACTGCACGGTTATCCCTGTACATGGCTGTAAAACCGAGCATCGAAATGGGGCCGGCGTGTTGTCGATGACAAAATAATTGAATTAATTGTTCACAACACGGCGATAATGAGTTTTATAATTTATGATACCAATGAACGTGACAAGTTAGTGTCCCACTGCCATGCGTCCCACCCTTTCCCTTTGGAAGTGATTGTGCGCCGTTGGTTCACTACCAGTGATTGGTCATAAACCATTTCAAAAGGATAATGCGAGAGTGTGTTTACCATACGTTTGTGTTCCCGGATGAGAGAAGGAGGAGGGTTTTGCTCGTTTAAATAATGGAACAACCCTCATCAAAGAACCAAACTTTACTGTTGTTGTTGCTGCCGATGAAAGCGTCCCTTTCGCGCTCGAGCGACCACGTGGTCGCGGGTTGTCCCGCGTGACCCCACGTTAGCGCACACAAACAGGTGAATCGTTTAAGCTGGAATTGTTTATGGGCACGTGCTGACCGTCAATGCCCTCCCGGAAAGTGTTTTAAGCAGCTGACAATAATAACACGGGAGCTTTTCACAACAAAACAAATATGGCGCCCACTCGCATGGTGAAATTACACTCCGCAAACTGAAAGAGGGGGGTTGAAAGGGCGACTAAACATCTCCCGTGCCCAGCTGGGGGGCCCTTTGTTGGTCAAATGAGTGCATGTTTATTACGTGCTGATCATGTAGTGCAAGCTGGTAGAACAATGGAGCACACAGAACTAATAAGTTTGAGAGTTCCATAAAATTGTTCTCGAAACTCGAAAATAAATTAATGAAAGCATTTAAATCATGCTTTGTTTGGCGTTGAACATAACATTACTTTTGTTCTTCAATATTCCTAACAAAAATGATGTTACACGAAAAAATAATAGTATGAAAATAAAAATGGATATATCAGCAAGCCCAAGTGGCATAAATATCTCCTACACATCCAAAACATTATAAATGTTTGCAGTAATGGGGTATTTACCATTCGATATTTGCAAACCAGCTTCCAAAGTCGCAAAGTCTCCAATTTATCTTTATATTTTGCTACCCTTTCGTATGAATAATTTTATTCGAGCTTACATTCCCAGGATCGTTTCCCATCCCAAACCGTTTATAAGCTCATTATTATTCCGTCCATGACTTCAGTGCCGTTTTTATTGCCAAATCCAATCATCCCGGCCATGTTCCCGAGTAATCTAAAGTAGAATAATCTCATTCAGGGATTTTCTGTTACAAGAAAAAAGCAAACAAGCCTAAAGGTCTAGCGTAAAATTGTAGATCTATTCCGATCTCCCAAATAGGCTTGAGACACGACTTTCCAAGGGCAACGTGGTGAACTCAAACAAATCCCGGCCTTGTGTTCCCTTTTTTCCGTTGATGAATTGCGTTTACGAAGTGGACGATTAATTTTTTCATACGCATCTTGTTTAAGTATCGATCTCCGTTTAACAGCAGCGGAATGTATCTTGTATCCCTAATGGGACCTTTTTGGGGATACTTAATACTTTCCAGTCCTAGGACAAGGGTTTAACATTCCATACCATTTAACACCTCATCTAGTGGTGGTGTTTAATGGGATGTTTCGGGCGGGTGTGAAAACCGATGTACCAAAAAAAAGGATGAATTTGTGTTCAGTTCATCTTTTTTGCAATAAAGCACGGATTCAACCCATGGATTTTTGCATGTTTCATGTTTTATCAATGAAGTGTTGTTATGCATCTAATTGTAAAAATTTGTGTTTTAACTGGTACAATTTTATCCTTTTGACACTGTTTCTACAGGAAACGAATAATTAGCTCAATTAATTGTGGACTCAAATGTAGATCATTTGATAAAACAAAAGGAATTCTTTTTTCAATGCGCAGCAACACAAAACAAAAAAACCAGCAACCAACAAACAACGAACCGCCAACAAATCAATTTCACCATAAATACCATCAGAAGCATCACAATGACGTGCACAGTTCAAAGAGTTTCCACCCGATGCATTGTTTGTCATTAGGTATGGAATTCAATACAAATCCGCACCGGGACATCCGTTCCGTACTACGAATCTCCGTTTTGCAATGGGTTGATTCAACCGAACCGTTTCCTTTCTGGCACTACCGTGCGAAACAGGATTTGAGACTTACTATGGGCAGTTTTCCCACGAATTTTGCCTCAAATGACTCGCTCTGTTCTCGTGTTATGCGGCCTTACAGATAATAGAAATCCATTTTAATTTTATCTTGTACTGGAATACGAAGGTCCTGAATGCGTTTGATTTGATTTATGCTTTGTATTTATCTTCACGAAGCCGTGCCCCTAAGGAAAGGTTACTATGCAGGAGAACAGATCCATCACCGTAGATTAACCATTCCGTTTATTCCCTTCAGGGATCAACGTACAACACCACAAACAACGGTGAACTTTTAAGATAAATTCATTCCATACGCCGCTTCTCTCAATCTTAATCTAAACACTCCATACTAGGGCAGTTTAAGCTCAATTGTTGCAAACAAAACTATGCCATGAATAATGTTTGCTTGGATTATGGTATCTTGTACGTCATTAAACAATGCTCATGAATGATGAATGTCTTAAAAAATAATTACTTTTACAACTGTTTGTTCATTAAGGAAATCAAAGATATCGTTGAATAGTTACTAAACCGAAGAGCAGTGTTTAAAACTCACAAAAAAAGTTCAAGTAAATACCTTTATCTCTCCTTCCGAGAAGTCATTTATTCCAGCTGATCACTAGTTTTCACATTTATTTTACTTCAAAAATTTCTTGATAACACAATTTTTATTACTTTTGGGTTTGTATTGTACAGGGTACAAATTTTTTCACTTGATTGTACACGATGCAATCGATTAGGTAAATATTCAGAACCAGCACTTATTTATGCGACTTAAACACGTATGAGTAACTTTCAACGTATTTTAGCAATCACCAAACATTCGTGTTTTATGTGAATTACATTTTCTCTTTCACTTTTTTCGACTCTTGGTCACCGTATCCAAATTGCTGTGTATCCTTGCCCTTCCGGATGGTGAATGTATAATTTGCCAACAATCGATAGAACACTCACACTGGCAGCTGTTCACTCTTTTCGGCGGTACAGTTGTCGCCAGTTTGCTTTTCAAATTTAATTTTTGCAAATTAGGTCAGTAAAACCCGTCGACACTAGATCACTGTTTCCACTCCACCCTTAAAATCCGAGCGCGTTACGCGAGCGCTTTGCATTAGCTTCGGAAAAACACAACGCGACGGACGTTTCGTCCGGGCAAAACACGGAAAAGCGCACAGACGACGAACACTCCAGCGCGAGGCTCTCGACGTACTGAACCGGCACGGAAAGGATGCGTACACACTCCGAGATTCGTGCAGCAATCGCATCCTCCCAGCCAGCTTCGTTACTCCACCCGGTGAGAAATGAGAAAACCCTCCATCTCACTATAATTCCCAACTCTCATCCAATTCATTTTCCCGAACGCCGACGGTTGACAGCTTGCAGAGTTCATCTGCGGTGAACTCTTGCCTTTCTCCACGCCGAGGTACGGCGATTCTTGGTGCGCATGAGCTTTCCACCGGATGTGAGGTCATTCCTGCCGATTGCGTTTTTCCCCACCCGCAGTCCGGACTCTTTCCCGTATCCATGCAAGGTTTTCCTACACACACACACACACACACACACACCCACACCCACACACGTACGGTACAGCCACGCCAGACGCAATAAAGTCCTGATTGTTGGCTACCAGAATCAACACAGACGAGACTGGGGCGATTTGTAAGAAGCATCCAATTCTTGATTGCCTGCCCTTTCGACGACAGTGTTGGTGGGTTGTGGGATTTTTCATAGTAGGATAATTTATTTTTCGTTGGTGGAAAATTACATCTTATAGAATTTGTGCAACGTTTACTGTTTACAACTTGAATGGCCATTTAATTGGAATAATGTTTAGAGAAAGCAATGCGTTCTTCCAGGTAGGGCTTAGTACAACAATAAATAATAAATTGATCAATAGGTATCTAATTTACTATTTTGCTTTACCACGAAAATCAAGGCAAACAATAAAAGCCCGTGGAAAACGCATCGCTCAGCGCAACGTACTTACCATTTCCACTTTCCGCGAATCTAATAGCACACGATTTACAGGGAATCTAATAGCACACGATTTACAGAAATTGCTAATCAGTGTCCCTACCCCCTCTTCCCCCATCTTCATGTCCGGCGACAATGCAGATAGATTAAGCTTTCAAGCGCTGCCCATAAATAATGCCACTCCCGGCGCCGAACGCTCCTCTCCACTGAGCGTTCCATCGTTCTGACCTCGGGCATCAATGCATCAAATTCTTCGCTAGTTTACACACGCGCTTGCAGACGGTGTTGATCCACTCAAATGGTATTATTGTGAATGTAATTTCATCTTTCGGATGGAAAATCTGCAGCCAAAGCAGCGTTTCAACGCGCTGCTGGATTTTCGAACGGGGTAATTTTCCAGGGCACAAATCATGGTTCGACTATAACTACCAAGTCTGCGGTGGTACATTTGATATCCACATGGAAGCTTGTTGTGTGGAGGTATAATGTGAGTTCTCCACGTGCCAAACAGGTCGACGATTCCCGGAAAAGGTAGAAATCCGTGTTGTATCGGTGTTGTTTCATGTTAATAATGTTTTTGTAATGCTATAAGCGCAATGCTGCGCGATTCCAAGTAAGGAAAAAGGCATGTTAAAATTATTATTGTAACGTTATAAACATTTAAATTCTGTGAAAGTGAACCGTAATTTAACAGAAAACTCAAGTAGGCATGTTCTGGCAGTAACTGTACAACATTCACTACAAGCGACGCGTGTGGCAAACAAACCAATTACTCAAGGTTTCAATTTAATTATTTTATTTCCCCTCGCGGTTTTTATTCTTACTTTTGCTACCTTGGGAGTGGTAATGATGGATCGTCGCATCGTGCTGTCTATCGGGAGAAAACATCCTCATTCTTCTATTGACACGTGTCATCCGTGTGTGGCCTCGGAAAGTGATAACATTACCGCAAACATCTGGCTGGAGGCCTCGGCAGCAGGTGATCCATAACGTACTTAGAGGAAACACATATTCGCACCCACACGGTGGCTGTCAATGAAAATGTAATTTTCCTCCAAAAGGATACCGGGTTGAATGGTGGCTCGTATCACAACTTCACCATGCGCGTCGATGGCAGTACTGCACCTTCGCAACGACGATGACAGCATAATAATCGTAACTGTTTGCACCTGCGACTCTCAACGCACGCTTAGAAAGTGTGTTTATTTTCTAGCATTTGCAGTGGAAAACATCGCTGGAGCAGTTCTGTTGGAGTTTAAATTATGGTTATTGTTTTATCTAAAAATGAAGAGGGGAACGATATTTCAACCACTAGATTTTTATAAAAGAGTGTCCATACAGTCGGAAATAAATTCCAATTATAACGTTATTAGTATGAAAAGAATACACGTCCTTATTTTCCTTTGCAATGGGTAATATATATGCAAACTTCATGAAAACTACTTGAAATACGACTGCTAAGCTTTTAAATTAGTACTGGAGTTATGGTTCACATTTGAAAATATTAAGTCTTTTAGAGTGGATTAAAAAAACCCCAAGGATTAGTTTTCTTTGGTTTTTTTTCAACTTGTAATGCAATAAGTTAAAAATATACTTAATTCTTAACTAATCAACGGTTTCAAAGTCAACCAAAAAGACTACAGAAATGAAATAAACTATTTATAAAATAACAGCATTAAGACAAACTTGAAAGCAAACTCCTGCATCTACCTATCTGAAACTTCGATTACAATCTAACCCATTGGCCTGAAATGTACTTTTAACCAACTTAGATGAAAAAAAAGCCTCACCATGAATTATTTGTCCTTCGTACGACATAGACTAGAGTTTGCTGACAGGAAGAGAAAAAATAAGGACCACAAACGTAAAAACGCACTAAGTTCAGCAACACTAAACCTGACTGAGTTATATTGTGACATTTTTATGGGCTTCTCCGGAGCAAATCGCTGCACGAATCACGCCATAGGTGGAACCTTTGTTCGAAATATTCCATCGAATTTCGGCGGGATTGCACCGATGTCCCCTCATTCGAGTGGAGTGGAATTTGGCAATGCGTAGCTACGGTGTATGTTCGACTTTTTTCTTCAATCGTTGTAAAAAGTTTCTATATTAAGTGTTCAAACTAACAAAATGAAAAGGAAACCTTTTCGAGACCAGACAGTTTAACGTATTATTTAAAAGTATAATTGAAAACTAATATAACAACTCGTACGAAACTATTAGCCGTTAGCAACAGAGAGAGAGATAGAGGGAGGAAGAGAGTTTACGCAACTGTAACGTACTTCGAAAGGTTGCCTTCCATTTTACGCCGGAACACAGGGTAGCACTTTTGGACCGACACCGCCGTCCGGAAGATTTAATTTTATTTTTCACGACCAACGATGCACGGCTCGAAACTTTCCACCCATTTTCCCGTTAGCCGTATCGCTCGCGTCTGCCGTTGTCACCCGGCAGCTAACTTTGCCGAACCAGCGAAACAAAGCAACGCTGAATTTCCCGCTCAACGAGCAGGATGCAGGCTGCAGCTCGTCAACAGATGCACGAAAAATGCATACGTTGTCGAGATGCAGCACCTCGCCCCCGGACGAGTCACTGGGACCGGTTTCGGTGCAAAGTTCAGCCAGCGGAAGCACCATTTTCCGGGCGCCTTAGCAACTACGGGCGAGGTGCTTCCGACTCCGCGAAGGGTAAAGTTTTAAATTGAACTTGGAAGTTTTAACTCGCGGCACACTTTCAATGAATGCCTCAGCAAATCCGGTGCCGGAAGGTTTTGGGTAGCGGAGTGAATTTTCCGTTTCGCGTGCGACTTCGAGTGTGTGGAACAAAAAAGGGAAGAACCAAGCGTGGTCCCATTGGCCCTTTCGATGTTGCCTATATCCGGTGCCATCTTGTACGGTACATCGCACCCAGCTCGAAATCCTCGACAGAGCGCGATTGTTTTCACCATTTGAGAGTTCCAAAACTGCACACGCGAAAGGATTTTAAGCTTCAACAAACGACGGCGAAGAAGGGAAAGAAAAGATGACAGTGCTGGCCGGGGGAGTTTGGCGAAAAACTTTCACCAGAGTACACCTCCGGCCCTGGTGCCCCAGTTTTCCCATGCAACAGTCGAGCCGTGCCGCTTTCGGGCAGAGAGATAAACACAAACGAGGTATCAATTGACGCTCAGGCTCCGTTTGCCGACGGAAGATAAAGACTTTAAACATTCCGTGAAGCGCCTAAGCTAATGCTTGCTTTCGCAAAGATGCACCGCTACGCTGAAGTGATTGCGAACGGTTATCGCAAATGTTTGAACGGCACTCGGGCAACAACGTTTAGCTAAAGCAGTAGCAGCAGCAGCAGCGTCGTCTTAGGAAAGCAGGGAAAAGTTTTCCTTCGCGATCAGATTGTTCCGTGGCATCCGGTGACAAATTAGAAATCGAGGAAATGTTTTCGAAACACTTTTGTACGAGTGAACGATGGATGAGTTCTATTTTATTATGCTCAACAAAGATCGATTGTGTAATTGTTTGAAAATAAATCATTTAATTGAAAATACATTGAATTGAACTTAAATAGTCAATTTGAATGGACTCCTTTTCCTTGAAAGCCAAAACGCACTCGATCTTTAATAAACCCTTCCCAACGACTCCATTTGTGGAATAAAGTCAAACAGAGCATAGCTGAGCTCGGATCATGCCCTGGCAAACATTTGCTCGCTCGTCGTAGGTCGTTTGCATCGTTCCGTTTCGCTCTGGTGGGAAACGAAAAGTTTTTAAAGCCTTCGAGTGAATTTTCCGCCGGGGAGGACAAAAAATCCACTCCACAATCAACGACACTCGAATGGTGCCACCCTGCAGTACCGAAACCCGGGCCCAATTTCACCTCAAACCTCACTATCCACACCGTTTATAATGTCCTATAGATTGGGCTCAATAACACCCAGTGCTTTTAGCTTTCTTTATGTTGATGGTTCCACTCCATTTTGCACCATTTTGGAACGCCGGGAGTTGCAACGGCCACTCGCTTGTGGCCCGAATGGTATGCAATAAAAAGACAAGCTGTTGACAGCGATGGAAAGAATCGAAACCATGCGGTGCTCATTTCCGGACACCGCCTTGGCAGCCGGCCTAGGGGTGGAAAACCGGATTCTGTCCCCCGGACTGGGCCGAAATCTTAGATCGTTCGATCTAGCGTTTGGGAGGCGTTTTGAGTTTGGTTTTTCCGTCCTTTTTGGGTAACCCTGCCAAACCGAACCGGTCGAGTTGCTGCCTCGCAATGGACGGAAATTTTCCTTTTTTTTTCGCTCCCCATTCCGTATTCAATCATGCTTTCTTTCTGCTCAGCTTTACTCCGAAAACGATGTGACAGCGCTGTCGAAAGCGGGCCGCCATTGCGTACGCAAAGACGGATGGGCAATGAAACAAATCACGGGATAAAAGCAAACCAAACATTCATCAAATGAGCCTATTAAGGGGCCATTTGTTTGCTTCCGACCTTTTTCTCCGGCGCTTGGGTTTGTTTCACCTCCGCCACACTTGCTCCCCAGCACTTTCCTCTTCCGTTGATCTAAAGCAGGCATTTCTTTTCCATTTGTTCCACTTCCTCTCGGCGTACCTTTACCGAACACCGTCCTTTGCCCCGGTATTCAAATTCGGCGTCATCCCAGAACCTTCCGTCATTTTGTGTCCATTGCTCTGTTCGGGAGGCACTTTTCCTAGCCCTTTTACGCAGCGCAACAGCAAACCAGTCCGTATCGATTCGCTCGAGTGGCAGTGATGAAATTTTTCTCCTCCAATACGACGGAAAACTCTAAAGAGGAAAACTCGAACGGAGAAAAGGTGCTTCTAGGTGGTCGGTCATTGCCAGCAGCTTGATTCGGAGCATTTCGAGGCAGGTCGAAATTACGTCAGCCCGTGGCGTTAAGGGAGCCCGATGCAAAGCGGAAAACGTTAGCGAAGGATGGGTGAAGGAAAACAAACGAAGAAAAAGCTTCTCAATGTGTTGGAGGATAATTTTTCCCCCGGTCACTGGCCAACCGAACGATGTCCGTCGTTTTGGCAAACCGTATAAAAGGAGATGCCTCCGACGCAGAAGGTAATGGTCCTGGCGATGAAATTGATTTGCACTCAATCGTGCTTGATGCGGTGGAATATTAAATTTTAGTTCGATGGCACAGCAATGAACTTTATGTTTATTTAGAGTTCTTTTTAGTGACACTTTTTAGAGAGACTCTTTTTTAAATTTAATTATTTCTTTCGTTTCGTTTTACGCATTCTTCAATAATGATTTCATAAGATAAGTCTAAAAGGCTGGTTAAATTTGTTTTTGCTAAACAAAGGCTAAATAACCAAGAGTCAGTAGGAAGCAAAAAGAGACCAGAAAAGAATGTATATTGAAATAAATCTTCCCTCTGTGGAGGTGGCCACCCCGATACGATATCAATATTATTGGAGGTGAGAATCCATTCCTGCTTCGCCTGCCGTTTGTTGACGACGGGCGTTACGCAAAAAGGGAAGCTTATGATGATATTTGAATATTTTCTCCGACACCTTCATCATCTCTACCATCATCAACATCAACAAAAACCTTTCATCGCGCCACCACAGGCTTGCAGGGAGCGAAAAGTCAGTGCAAAAAATATATTTCCCTACGAACCCTTGAGAAAACTCACAACGCCAAACACACCTACGAAGCTAAAGTAGATGCCACCAAGAAGCCTGAAAAACGCACTGGGAATTATAGATTTCCATAGAAGTGCACTGGGCAAAGGGGGAAAAAATGGTAGGCGAATAATAATTGGAAATTCTCAAAATAAACCGATCCGATTCGATTCGGCTAGACGTAAGGCTTCGACGTATGATGCGCGAAGGTACTTACCAGCATCAAGGGATCTATGTATATTTTTATGCTATTTTGAATGCACAGTGACAGGGAAAGGCTGTCGAATAGAAGGCTTCCTACTTTTCCGCTCATTAATATGATGAATTTTATAATCCGAAGAGTTTAAACTTATTTTTAAATTCACCCCCAAATGTAACACGCCTATAAGCCGCATATTCTGTCATAATATTTACAATTCCAAAAATTGACGAACACTGCTTCAGTTCGTTCTATTTTTTCCGACGGACTTAAAAATAAAACATCAGGGAAAAAAAGCGAGCAATCGAAGAAAACACATCAGCCTACCAAACTGGAGCGCAGTCGGATCGGAGGGCGATATTGTTTGTGCCGCGCTTTTTGATTCGATGCCGCTCTGGAGCATTCGACTCGAATGCCTTGCGTTCTTGTGTTTTTATTTTCTTTGGTATGATTTTCTTTTCTAGCCCAATGCCTTTTTTCCATCGTCATGGGTACTTTGAGGGGTAGGAAAATCACACGTTCGAGTTCACCTCGAGTGCGGGCGTCCGTCTGGAGAGTTAGGTATATTTCCCCCTCCCTTACCCTATTCAAATACCTTATGCTAACGCTTGTTATTGCCGCTCATCCCATCTGCGAGCGGTGGAATATATGTATTCTGGTTGGTGCGACCTCTATCCGACCGTCGACCGAGTGTTATTGAAAAATTTTCCCAATTTTTCGAACCTAACCTTTCATGTGGAGAAGATGCGCACGTGTGTGTATGTTTTGCGTACTCCAGTGGGGAGTGTATGATCGAGAGAAGATTGATTACATTTGCGTCGACATTGGCTTCGGTGAAGTACCCGATTCTAGTGACTAGACAACGCGCACTTCCAGCTCACGGAAAACATGATCTTGAAAGCCACTGGCAGGAAATTGCCCGAAAGACCATTTCGTAGCAGGAAATATCATCTTTCTGGCGAAAGAAAAGGGAAGGGAAAATGAAGGTGGTTTCAGTAAAATGAACTTTAATGAACAGGGAAACCATACACTACGGTACTGAAAGCTCAATAAAGCCTGATTTTCGTAGAATATGAAGGAGCGAACCGTAAGATATTCTATTAAATATTCATCAAAATATTGATACTATCTTATTCAAAAACAAAACATATTTCCTTGGATTGTTAAATATTAAATACGATAACTAACCCAAACCGAGAAAGTGTACCTAACCCAAAGAATACCAAACATTGCAAGTTGCTCCCATTACCGGTGTTTCATATCAAAGTATTCCAGATTTCGGTTGAGAAAACATTTGGAAACCGTAGTCTTTGTTTGGTCTTGTATGCAAAGTTATCTTCCTAATTCTATGCGATGGTATTATCGATTCATTTCCAAAATATTTTCCTGACCGCTCGATGCAACGTGCATCAATGTTTGAACCTCTACCTCCGAAAGCTTAGATTGGGTGAATGAATTTGCACACTTTACGTCCCGAGCACATGTTGTACGGAGGCAGCTTTCATTTTCACCAAATCGTCGAGCGCCACTTAACGGCACGCTTGGGATACAAGATTATCACTTACACGCCTACCTTCTTCAATGATAATTTTCCAGTTTAAGTTCTTATCGCTTCTTCCACGCTCATCAAGCGCACAACCGTTCCCTGGAGGTGGCGTTCTTACCCCAACCGTTCCCATTCCGCCCGCCAACTGCAGTGATAGGTTTGTTTACCTTGTTCTACAAGCGTGTCATTGCAAAAGTTTTCTCATTTAAATTTTCAATTTCGCTACAAAATTATTCCCTTCGAAACAGAACTGTTTTGCCTGGCCGGGGGTTCTTGGTTGTGTCTACCCTCACCGGTCCGTTTCCCTCCCTGTTGCTATCAGCGTTCTCTCCGTTCTGTGTGTGTGTTTGTGTCACCTGCAACCCACGTCAGCTTCGTGCAAAAAGCAAAGGAAGCGGGATCCTTTCAACTAGGTATCTTGGCTATCAGCTATCATCAGCGTCAGGAAAATCACACCGGTGGGGAGGACCTCGCATACCTTTCCGTGGCTTGCATTAAGCGTGCAAAGTGGATTGCCATTTTGCCCTGGTAACGTGAAGATGTGCATGCGTGCGGTAGTCGCAAAAAATGTACGAGCTTCGTGGTGGTTATTACCATGAACGAACGCACCAGTTTTCGGGCGTCGTCACCAAATCCGGGCGTTGATAATTTGGCCAGAGGAAACGTTTTGGACAATTTCGCCCCAACATTTAGTTGTTTAGTTAAAAACGCCGTTACGCGACTGTAAATAAACAGGGCAAGTTTTTTCCGCATCGTTAGTAATTTGGAGGACAAAAACGGTAACTTAGATGTCTACAATGTGGAACCTTGAACCGTCGTTTGAAGCAGAACAAAAGGTTTTCTTTGCAGCAACTGGTTAAAATCAGATCGTCGTTGAAAAACCGTTCCGTTTCCAGCTTTTCAGAAGAGACGCTCCCATTGCCCGGGACGAGTCATTTCAGTTAAATCATTTCCCAAAAACACGTTTTTCCGCCCAACTGCATCTCAATGCAATTCGCATTGAGGGCAAGAAATGGTTGGGAGTTTTGAGAGCGCCTTCAGCATTGCACCATCACCGGAAGAGACGCCTCAAGGCGAAAATGTTGCCCTAACCGTGCGGGCATCGCGTTGTAGATGGGTCTCATTTCCCGCCACCCCGTCAACAGGACTAGAACTGCTGGAAATAATGAGCAAACTTGTAAAACTTCCCTCAAAGCCTCAATTTTCCGCTCCGGCAAGCGCGTGTCCCAAAAAGAAGGGTTACCGGAAAAGGTCTTACGGTTTTGAGCCGTAAATGGTGGCGGACCCTTGCCGTTCTTGAACGGAAGCTAAGAAAACTTCATCACTTCCCAAGGCGCACCATTTCACTGGCCGGCGGTGGGTTTCGGGTAGGGCGATAAGATTTTACACTAATTGAAGTTCCCGTCGGTTCGCCGGCGACCGTGATTCTGCATCCGTCAAATTCATTCCACCGAGGCAACGGAAGTGCGCTCCGGTCGGTCTTTCCCCGGTCGGCGGAAATGTCAAGTGCACTCTTTGCAGCGTCAAATTTTTTCGTCCGAAATGGTTCGTGCCGTGGCAAGCTAATAGCAACAGGGGTCCATTTTAAATCATTGCCGAGAATTGCTTAGTTTATTATTCCACTTCGTTGGGCGAAATGGTTATTTCTTTGGAACAAAATAAACGATTCTGAAAATGAAATATTTACAGTGGTGTTGGAAGAGAAAAGGTATTTCGCCTTTATCGGTAAATAAACATTGTTTAACACTGTTCAGGTGCGAGTTTATACCAATTGGACAATAATAGTTTCATAATCATAATACCACTTAATTTTATTAATAAACTTTCCCCTAAGGACCAAATTAAATTGAATCTGAACGGTAACGAGAGGAGCAAATTTTAAAGCACATCCGCTTTATTAACCCAAACGAATCCGAAATGCGATTTGCTCAATCACATTCATTTCTATGTCAAGGCTTTACATGCCATATCGCAAGTTATTACTGTGACGTGCCTAAAGTTGAGACCTTCGCCATCGAGAGGACCGCAACATCGGGTTTCTCTTTCCTGCACGTCGGCTCGCTTCCGTTGGATGTTTCTTTTATGTCGCAATGCTCACATCCACCGGATTCGGAGCGCTTTCGAAGCCCGGCGTCCGGAGAATATCCCCCATCGGATGTAATCTCGTGCATCCATTATCTCTCCGCGGCGTTCGGGGGTAATATGGGCTTTGCCTGGCTTTGACAATTGTTCCCGCGGAATAACATGCCACCCCAACAAACGTAATGGTGCCGGCCGATGGAGCGTTCCGATGGAAGGATGGGGAAAAAAACGGCAACGGTGGACGGGAAGCCGAGCATCGTTATCATTATCAATAATTTATGCTCGTCCCGCACGCGGCATCCGAGGCGTGGCAATGCGGTGAGGGGAGGGAATTAAAACATGAAAATAAAGTTATGCACGTTTCGTTCGAGGATCGTTGGCGAGCCGAGCAAAATGGCTTCGCTAGGTACGGTTTCGAGCGGTGGATTTTCTATTCGGTTAGGAAAAATAATTGCATCGTTAAATCCTGTCGCCTCGTGAGCGCTCCTTTGTGAGTGAGTGGAGGAGTGGACAGGGGGTGGGGACACATTCAAATGCACATCGACGCTGCGAGCTGCTTAATTATCGCCGGCTCCTCGCTGGAATCCATGCTGCCCCCGGTGGGATGGATTTATGTGCCGCAACACTGTCATCGATAAGCGAACCGAGACTCCCGGGAAAGCGAGGCTCGGCTGAAGGTGATTTGTGGGCCCACACGCGGCCCAAGATCGGTGTGATAGCGACGCACAGCCATCCCGTGGGGCGATGATGGAGCCCCGATGCGTGCCCCAGACACGATTCCTTGGCGGCTGCCATTTTATTTCATTTGCTCCCTTGCACATGAAGTAGATAAACTTTCCGGGCCGAATCCAACGAATGACAGGTACGTGGCAGAAATGGCAAGAAGCAGTCCCGACTAGACTCGTGGCTCGTCAAATTTTGGCCATCTTTCTTCGGCCCCAAACCGATGTGAATTAAATGAGCAAATAAATCAAGCTCTCCCGCCCCGGAGGAGAAGTCCCGAACAAAAAGGAAAAGCATCCTTCAGTGGACGATGTTCAACGAGTGTTGGAAAAGAATCTACTTTCCACCAGCCCGGGCAAAAATATGTCCAAACACGCCTCTCCCGTAATAAACGCACACGGAACCCCCAACATCATTAGGAGTCGTGTGTTGAAATTGATAAAAAGACATAAAATAAAATATATATATCCTCGCAAGCGCGCGTCAAACGGAAGTATAGCCTCACCCGCGCAACAAATGGTCGTCGGCCGCCATGTCGCGTATGATCTCCTGGCCCGGGTTTTATATCTTCAGTTTAAATCAAATTTATGTGATTGATGACACTCTCATCATTTACGCGTTTGCGTACCGGAGTGCGTCTTTCGACGAGGAAGACGACGTCATACATTCATTCCTCTTGCCAAGCCCGACAAAATGGTCCCATTTTGGGTGAGATAAATTTAAAGGAAAAATAAAGCAACCCCATTAAACCGGTGCGTTTGGGACAAATCGACAGTCACACAAATCGCAAGTGCGTCTTACGATTACGCGATTACAAAACGATCGATTTGAAAGTGCCACTTTCGGCGAGAAGATGTTCAATAAAATTGGAGAAGAAGGAAGAGTGAGCGAGCGGGGGAAGAAGCAGAAGGAAAAACAAAATGTACCGATCAGCTTCCTGATTGGAAATACATTGGCGTGATTTATGCACAAATGTTTCCTCTCGAGTGAAATTAAAAACTATTTTGCGAGGCAAATAAATCAATTGAAATGCTATCGAGATTGAACAGCAAGATGAGTTAATGCGATTCAAAGCGATATGAGGGTGATTTCACTTGCCTTCCTTTTGAACTCAAACGTAAACAGAACTAATTTCATTTCACTGTCGTTTGCAAATGACTTTACAATTTTCTTCACCTAAACAGAATTTATCAAAGGGTAAATGGGATGGAATTTGGAATGTTATTGAGTTGGTAAATCCTCTCCTTTCGACCTTCATATGGCTTTCGATGAAACTTTCGCTAATACACCTGCTCACGATAAGCAGGTGACACGAAAATAACCTTCGCCGGGATAAAACTAATAACGCATGCCGTAACGTGCCGACGTGCTTGCTTGTGATAGTGGAACACACGTTGAGCTGATGCTCAACCTCAACAAACCGACGGAGAAGAAATTGAACACGGAACGGATTCCGTAGTCAGCTTACCGGAAAAGGCACAGTTCAAGGATTCAAAAGGATTCAAACGTGCCCCCTGCCGTACTCAATAGGACCATGACGACTGTACACACATGAGGGGAGCTTCGATGCGAGCAGCAGCAAATAATCATGTACAACTTCCACAAAACGGCCTCACCGAGGATCGACTTTCCGCAATCTGGAAACTCTTCGCGGGGGAAGCGAACTGATACGAGGGAAGGTGGGTCGTTTGTTTCGTGTTCCGCGTGGAAGTTTCTTCAACCCGTGAGGGGGAGGGTTACAGGCGGAAGCTCACCGGATGAAGGAGCGGCGAAGAAAAATGAACGACCAGAGTGGATTATTATTAAAACTGATAGTCCCTCGATTTTTCCCACCGAGCGGGAGGGAAGCAAATGCTTCGGATGGGAAGAACGAGCATCGTCGGAAAACAGGCTTACTTTCAGCATGCAAAAGGCAACAAGCAAAAAAGGGGTGGATGAAGCTGACGACTTTAGCCATCATCCGCCTTAGCCGGGATCTGCCGAAAGCGCCGCATTGGCATTCGACAATGGTATTCATAAAACGTCGTCAGCCCCGAAAGCGGAAGGGCTCCAGGTTGTCATACGGATCCGAGGCTTTCGACATGCCGTTGCGACTCCCGGAAAGGCGGAAAAATGTCGCCCGGTACGGCTTGCCGATTATTTTTAATATTTTATTGGTTAACGAGCGTGTCTGCGAGACGCAATCCCGGGAAAGTTGCGAAATGGGAAGGTGAGGGAAAAACCGAACCCAAAGGCACTGCGTCCTCAACGCGAACGAGATAAACGTGAAGGAATGTGTTTGCTACTTTCATCTGCTTTTCTTTTCGCTGGTTTCCCAGGTTCGTAATCTTCTTTCGACGGAATGGGAATGGGAAGCCACGTGCTCATCCTTGCGTCCCCTTAAGCCACGGGTTTTCTGCATCTTGCCTTCATTTCCCCGGGCACTTCCCAAAGCGGATATTTAGGATTCAAGAACCTTCCTCGTCCCACGTTTTTCTTTCCACCGCATTATCAATATATCCCCACGCCCCGAGGCTCGAAGGTGGCAATACCGAAACGAAGGGACAAAGGATTCGAGCGATTTGTCCTCAATCCCTCCGTGACAAGCAGCTTCAAACCCCGTCCCGATCGGTGGGAAAGGGATGGAAACACAATGGAAAAAACGGGGGGACAACAAAACAAAGCAAGACTCCTCTCCGTTGGAGAGGATAACCGACGCAAACACTCACGCGTTGCCTTGGACAGCTCCGGATAGAGGATAGGACAACAAGAAAAAGTTAGAGGCAAACCTGGGGATCCCCAAACACCCTTCGTTCGTACTCTTTGCATTCCCTTCGCTTGCTTCCTGCCCGCGGAGTGTCGGAAAAGCGTGACTCTTTAGCTCTGCACTTTGGCAAGGGGTTTTCCCTTACCTCACTTTTCCCCATTATTGCCCCGGGCGTATGCATTTGTATTTGTTTGCTACGCAGCATAAAGCTGTTGAGCTTCGGGTTTGGATGCGTCTTCCTCTGCTCGGAATGGGCGAAAGGATATAATAGTATGATAAAATATTCACATATTTTGCTGCTGGAAAAGCTCCAGCCCGTGGCCAACACACGCGCGCCCGCCGAAGTGCAAGGGGTTTTCGGAGTGCGCACTTATCGCACACAAAGAGCCTATATAGCCGTCTGCCACCGGTCTCGGTGTTGGACAGGAGTTCGGAAGGAAGGATTGTGCCACTTCACCACCCCGTTTAAAGGGCGACCCACCTCGAGCACATGCTTTCATTAGATCGGCTCTGGTGCCCGATTTTCCCGCACGTGCCCTTTCGCACCAGCAAGGACCATCGGAAGGCCCCTCTTCACTTAGCGCCGTCGACCCTCGCGAACGAAGCTCGGTACGCTTTTCCTCGACGAAGAGCGAAGGAATTACCTATTCATCATCGAGACGGTATGTGGCCGTGTGGATCGTTCGGATGGAAGATTTTCCGTACCCCTTTTAGCAGCGAGTGTCTTTGGGCGAAAAGGCAGCGAAGAAACGGAACGCCAAAGAGTGGGTCGCCCATTTACAGGCCAGTAAATCTTCAGCCGGCAGGGCTTGAGCCCGAGCGAATATATTGAGACGTTCACTCCGGCGAGCTCGTTCTTCGTTCTTGGCTCGGGAAAATTTGAAACTACGACCACGAGCGGTGCGCGAGAAGTTAAATGGCTTACTTTGCCCAACCTCGACTGATTCCAATGGAAGCAGTTCCGAGTGTTTCCGCGCGTCGTACGTAAGTTTTCCGAAACCGTGGCCCAGGAGCGGGTCGTCATCTTTCACGTCACCGAGATTGACATCAATAATTTTACGCCCCTGGAAATGGGGGCGAGTAGGAGCTTCGGGTCGGGTTTGGCATGAACTAGGTCCTAATTTGAATAACAATTGCACGGGGTTTCTCTCTCCGGGCTCGAGCTCGCGGTGTCGATGATGAAAATGGGACATCTGTAGCATAGACAATGCGCTCATGCAAAGGTGTCTACAGGTCAAAATGGTGCCTGCTTTTCCGAGATTACATTTTTTGAAGAATCCGCTATAAGTCAACTCGAGTGAAAAATAGATTCACAGATATTAGATGATTAAAATAACAGAAAGAACTTTATTGCACAGGAGCAATATTATCCAATTTCAAGCCTTATGTTTTGCTTCTATTAAACAAAAATATTATGATTGCAACAATCGTCTCTAACAAAGCCAAAGCAGAACTCCAAGGAACACTCACCAAAATCCCATTTTCTGCCCGGTAAAATGCACCTTTGTTGATCGGAAAAGCTCCCTTATACGGGGAAATGTTCGCATTGGTGACGGGTTTTGGCTCTAAATTCACCACCCACCAACATCATGCGCACCTGCTCACGCCAAAACTCGCTTCCCTTCAGACTTTCCGAATAGTTTATGAAGAGAAATGAACAGCTCCCGGTCGTGACGGTACGAACACGTACGATCCTTTCCACGTGTGCCCGAAAGCCCCGTCAGATGATTATAAATTATCTGCTCTGGCGATATTGACTTTTCATTTTCGCTATCTGTCGGCTGGTGACAGAGAGGCGTGGATCGGGTTCCTTTTATTTTGCTACCCCGGTCAATGTTTTTGCAAGGGTGACATGAAGCGATTCGTCAACTTTGATGTCGAGGCAGAGGACTGCAACCGTATGAGAAGTCCGGATTAGGCTAAAAATATGCAAGAACAACCCGTTCACCGGGCGGTTTTATGTTTCTATATCAAGCAGTATTTCAAAGAAAAGATTATAGTTTCTCTATTGAATTTAAATTGAAAGCATTTTCGTTCGCAAATCAAACAAAAGGTGAGCTGCTTGATTGAAGCAACTCCATTTTCTATATTTCAAAAGGCATATGTTCACACAATCAGCCGAATGTGTGCAAACGAGTGAACAAACGGAGGATCTGGATCAACTTCAAACGAATCACGGATCTTTTATTCATCTACTAAACACTTGATTCCATTACAATTAATTTCCGTCTATCTGCTCGGCTTTCACGTTGGGCTTCGTTTCTGATC
This sequence comes from Anopheles sinensis, assembly GCA_000441895.2. Lineage (NCBI taxonomy): Eukaryota > Metazoa > Arthropoda > Insecta > Diptera > Culicidae > Anopheles > Anopheles sinensis. Next base: position 812,265 of record KE525346.1, read on the forward strand.
ATGCAAAGACTGTTCCCTTCGAACCGTAACCTTTTCTAATATCTATAATGACCGCTTTTGAATGCTGCTCTTACACCGAGCTCTTCCTCACGACTTGTATGGGATTTCCGAAACCTCCAACGAACACGTCCGTACGTTTCCCGGACACAATTCGCATCGAGCTCCGTCGTCTAGCAAATGGTAAACAGATTACCAAATCACTTCCGTTCCGTTTCATTAGTCGGTTCAATTTTACATGAGTTTGCAACAAACTTCAAACTTGCGCCCCCGAAAACGACGGTCCGATCCTTTTTCCGACCGTTTCCGGGACGCACTCTTTCATGCAACGTTTGAAGTAGGTTAGCTAGAGAATTATGTATATTTGGAAAGCGAGAGTAACGCTGGAGAAGCATCTTTCTCCGGGCTTCCGATTTTTCTCGATCGCTCGACGAACCCCGAACCCAACGAATGTTTGCCAATCGGAATTTTCCACATCCTCCGTTCTGACCAGCCGACAAACCGGTCCGGGCTCTTTGGTCCACCGGCTCGAAATGTGATTGCAAACAAGCCGGAACAGTTCAGAAAGGTGCCTTTTGTTGAGCTGTTGGAAAATGGCTCTGTTCCGGCGGGCTCCGTTTCGAGACACATGAGTCGAGACTCTGACATGGTGAGGTATGGTGGGAGGTGTGATGGAAGAGGACACCGGGTTGAATTTTTTATGCCAGTTCATCCTATTTATGGAAAAAGTTGTCCGTTCGATTTTTCCCAACGCAACATTCCAAACCGTTCTTCTATTTCAACCGACGATTTTATTTCTTTCCCATTCTTCTTTGCCGACCCGATGGGAGATGAATAATCGACCAGAAGGAAACTGATTTTGTGTTACCACTTGGACGGGTCAGTTCGTCCTGGCAAACATGGTACGCACCATTTTCCATTCACTGCCCATCGCTCGGCTTAACTCCCGAGCATTGCGAACCGGCCATTGTAGTAAAACGTTGTTCGAAAGCGATCGAAAAGGGCACCCGGATGAGAGTGCGAGGAAAAAACGTAACATTATGGACAGTTTTGTCGAGCGCAGCGGAAAACGGGTTCAACGGAACGAATCAAGTTTAAAAAAGTATGGAAAACCAGCTTCGGCTCAGTGTAACGCATCCAGGCATGGTATTTTGCAGGAGCATTCGTCTCTAATCGGTTTGCCAAGAGTGGCACACAAGTGGCGCACTTAACTACTGTGCTTTTCGTGGAAAAGTGCCTTTTCCAATAGTGTGCACAGACGTGAACATATGTACACTAAGGATAAAGAAAGACTTTTCGTCGATCATGTTGAAATTTCAATGTCTATTCAACTGAACACACGAATCTCATTAGGACTTTTAGTTTTTATCGATTCATTAGGGCTCGTTCGCTACCCAAAAGCATTCGTGCCAGTTACTTTCTCCATATCGAACCAGGTTTAATTAAAAATATGATTAAACATTTCAGCCAAACACTCCACGTCCTTTCGGAATGTATTGCTCGGCGAAAGTGAAAATAATATTCCTCCCTCAAGTGGCCCTACACGGCGCACAAAACTTATCCACAAGCCCGCCATTTGCATTCACTCCCGGAGTCAATTATTGTGCCGGCCGCGTCGGTGATGAATATTCATTCGCATCCTCGGGCGTCCCGAAAGTGGGCTACCGAAAAGGTTGTTGCCACCGGGTGCCCGGTCATTTATCTTGAATCTTTGCCGTCTCTCGGTAGCTTTCTGATTTTGTGTAAATAGAGATAAAAATTCATAAAACTCAATTACCCAACAATGGTGCAATGGGAAGAAGTGTCTACTGGAAGGAGGCAAAAGGAAGAACGAGAAGATGGAAAAAAGTCAGCCACTCAAATAAACAAGCTCATATTGATGCAGCCATTTCATCGCCCCACCATTCCCACCCTGCTTCCTGCAAGCGTTTTCCTTTGGCTGTAAAAGCAGAACGGAGGAACTCGAGGATGGTTGAAGGTAGATAGCCATTCAATTTTGCAAAGTAGTCGCAACGGCCTGTCAACAATGTACGGAAAGACAACAGGCCAAACTCGGAAACGAAGGAAAACGGTACGCCCGAAACCTGTCCCGACAAACAACAAGTTGCACAATATTGCTCCTGAAATGTCTTTTCCGGGTGGCGTTCAGGAGGCGAAATGAGAGGACGAAACAAACTGACTGTTTGCCCATCTGCAGCGAATCAGGGTTAGATTGGACCCACCGTAGAGTTGTTTACCATCGGCACGAGCAACTTGCAACGGGTACAGGCAATATATTTGAATATAAAATCATCAGTTAAGGGATTATTTGTGCCAATATTTGCGCACACTCTGCTCAGTGCTCGTTCGCATAAGGACCTTATTTTTCGGTCCGGCCCCCTTTCCGGGTGGACCCGAATAAATGGACGGGTTGATGAAGTGGTTCCAATTCCAAAGAAAAAAAAAGTTACTCCGACATGTTTGCCCAAAAACGATGTATAGCCTCTCGCAAATTTTGGTGGATCGACTTAACACGATAGTAAAATCTAAACAAGAATTAGAAAATAAAATAAAGTGGGTTACATTTCTCGATAGCGTCTTCGAGCCGTGGGAGACATAAGCAAAAAGGCAGCATTTGCCTAAGAAAGGATAAATATTGTTTTGTCATCTCACCCGGGGGGTCGCTTGCCGAAACACATTGTGAGTATTAATTTGCATTAATTCAAGCATCTCTTCTCCTCCTCGACGTGAAAGAATCAGAACCGAAGGAAGTCGGGCTCCGGCAGCGTGAAGCAAGACGACCTACTTGCTACTTCGCCCCGAAAACTCCGGACGCAAAACCAACTGGTCCGTAAGACACTACTGATACGGGACGCCAACAGCAGCACCGTTCAACGACATGGAAGAGTTAACTCCGGCGTTTGGTCAGCGGTTTATTAATGTCGAGGCCTCGGCGTTCCTTGCGACCCATTTTCGGTTTTCCCGAAACGCCAGCCCGAGCTTCCGGCTTTCGAAATCGCCTCGATTGTTCTGCTCGAAGGAGTTCCTCCCAATCGCCCCCTGGGTAAACCCTCCGGTGTCGAGCGGACGCACACACACTATGGATGTATATTTTACACTCCAATGGTCCAGAATTTATTCGTTTTTCATCCTACGCTCCGTGATCGAGCGGTCCGGCCCCGTTTGTACGTTACGCCGAAGACCGGAGACCGAGACTTCAAGGAACCACTTTTCTTCACTTCAATGTCGGGGAAGCGATTGGAACGCTGGGCCTGATTGACTTGTGCCGCGTGGCGGACGGCCAAAAAGGGGGACGGGAAAGGAAAAGCTTTGGTCGGGACCAAATTTACGCTCGATTTCTTCTCGCTCGCCGCTTTTCTCGACCAAAACAGGCCCGTCGCTGGGCCTTGGCTTTAGCGTAAACGGAGGGCATATTTTGTAGCAGTTTATTGATAGCAGAATATTGAATCTCATTATTCTTCCTCATTCCGGCTCGAGGAAAACGCATTCCCCAGGCTTCGAGGGCTTTTCTTCCTCCTGTGAACCAACCAGCAGTGCTTGAGGTTGGAAGTTGGAAAATCGCTTGGTAGGATTAGGGTTTTACTACGCCCTCCGTTTCCGTTTGGCGATGGGAATTAATGAAAATTGGCAAAAGATCAAATCGGGGGCTTCTTGGGAAAGTTTATCGAAGGCAGACTGGCGTTGCCGGGAAAAACATAAACACAAAACGTCTCGTGAATGTGGTGGTCACTCTTTTGAGGGGTTTTTTCGTTTATGAAATCCTTTTGTCGTTTCCAAATGACCAAAAACGGGGTTGGTGCGGAACACAAATAAACTGTGCAGTTGAGCACCAAATTTTACGAGCTTCGACTGGTGTGATAAAACGGTTTTCCGACGAGTAAAAAAAAAGCCAAATTCATACCGTTATCAATTATTCGTGACCGAATGGCGGGAGAAACCACTAAAATTCCTCCGATAATGATGGTTGAAAGCGTTCGGCCACGCGATATACATCCGAAATCCCACAAAAACCAATATTGAGTGCACTCTTCCACTTGAATCTTCTTTCCACGGGATACGAATGGGCTTCGGCTCTCGGTGAATGTGATTTTTCGTTCTCTTTTGATGAAAGAACAAGAAAGAACAAATTCCAATGAAATTGACCATTGAATAGCATACGTAAGTGAACCCTACCGCTCCGGCGCCGGTCAGTGGTCTGTCGAAATAGGAAATAGATTTTTATTTTATTTTCACTTTTTTGTTCCACAAGCAACGAGTGGACATTCAGGGGCAGCATTCGCCCACTTCGCCTTTCGGTGATGTAGCGAAAAATGTATGAATTATGGAGAACGTGGGAGGAAAACTTCCTTTCGAGAGCCAAAACGCTTCCTTCTGCATCCTTTGGAAACCGATGTTTCCGACGTGGGCGTCGATTGGTTTCGTCCGTACGAAACCGTAAAACGGACAGCCACATTCGACGCCACTGTGGAATAGCTTCGTTTCGTAGCCACTCCTAGCTGGATATTCATATGGAAACGGACGGTGAAGAGGAGTGCGAGGTAGAGCAATTGTGCATAAAGCATGGGCTGGAATGCAAAACAGAAGGCAAAGGCCCAGGGACAAGTTGCATGGGAGCGGGAAAAACGTGAAAAATCCATGGAAATCTCTCTGCTGCTGGTGCTTCAAACACTTCCCTTTTTTCCCTCGTCGTCTGGTGGGAAGTTTTCTTCGTCCACTTGCGTCCATTTCTTAGCCCTTGGCAAGCGCATCCCAATGCACCGGTGCATATCCGTGTGGAAAGCAGTTGTTTTCTCCAAATTGTCCGAGGTCGCACAGGCGGAACGGATTGGTTGGACGATTGTGGGGGGAGACGAGGAGGCATAGCTTTCAATTTATGATTTCTACGGTATGAATTTTGAATTCCAGCAAATTCTAGCTGACCGTTGCCGGTCGGTCCGTAGGGGCCAACATGCATTGTGCAACAGCAGCAGCTGCAGCTGAAGCAGCAGCAGCAGGTGTGTGGAAGAAAAGCTGAAGCATAAAAGCAGAAGAAAACACAAAATATGCCACAACCCAACTGGAGACTGCTGGCTCCGGTCGGGTGGAAAAAGTATGAAGCAGTGGACAGCATAAATCTGGCTGAATGGTCATCCTGAGGATACGCGCACTGTTTCGCATTCTGAACCAGAGAGATCTGCGGCAAGCGTCGGGCGTTGGTGAATTTCCTAAAATTGAAATCCCTCAGGCGATGCACTCTATTTAACAATGAGAAGAAAATTAAAAAGAAACCAAAAACAAGGACAAAATTTTCACAAAACTCTATAAACAAGGGAACAATCTGATAAAAAGGAAACAGAAACAACAGCAAAACAAGGATTAAATCACAAAAAAAACTACTCAAACATTAAAGCAAACGTATTAAACATTTCATCCGGTGGATGTTGATATATTAGCGGGGAGGAAAATACAAAAGTAAAATAATTTGTGGAGGGAAAACGATCTTTTGAAAGGCGAGAGAAGGAAAACTCCATTGCTTTTCATCCCTTTAATTCCAATAATGGAAATACAAATTATGCTCCTACAGACTTCATTTGTATGGTAATACCATCCGCCTCGGAGCATTCAAATCCAGACCAAACCCCCCATCCCACTCCCGGGTCTCCATTCGTGCGGGCATGATTAAAAGATGTGAAACTTTTTACTCCAATGAGTTATTACCTGCTATCATTATCAGTACGTGACGTTGACGCCCTTCAATATCGGGCGACCGCTTGCCGGGCAAAACATCGACATTCCACGGTGTGCTTTGCGGTTCATTTTGAGTCCAGACCGCTTTTCCTCACATTCCTCTCTGTGCGGCTTCTACGGGGCAAAAAAGAAGAGGAGAAGTCTGCGAGCGCTTTCCATTTCAGGGTTGTTTGAGCTTTTTCTTCTATCAACACTTTCTAAAAGCAGACCCCTCCGGTTGGGTCGGGCAACCATGCCGCAAATTGGTGCCGGGAATATTAATGAGCGGGCAGTTGGAAAATACAACAATAAAAAACATTCAAAGAGAGCTAGAGAGAGACGGGGGAAAAAAACACATCGTTTAGTGTCATTCCAAGGGGTCCGTGGGAAAAATGGAAAACAAAACGGCCAGCCGGATGGTTAACGGTCCCTGGAGTGCAGACTGTCTAATCGAAGTCACGAATCGTTATCATGAGGCCTTGGGTCGCGGGAAGGGATAGGAAAAAGGAATTTTACTTTCGATTGATGAATGAAAATACTTGGAAAAAGGTGCCCGCTGATGATGGCGATGATGGAAACGGCTGCTTTTCCGATCGATATCGGCTGACGGAAGACTGGTCACTCTTTCAAGAAGGAATTATGTAAATTGGTCCATGCTTAACCCCGGTGAGAATTCTCATAACCAATCCTGAAGCGTCATGGGAAAATGGAGGATTTTCCACGGATTAATGTTGTGGTTTTTTTTTACAATTCGCTGGTACTAGACCAATTATTTATTTTAAAAAACAACACAAAGCTGTGATTCAAATACTTTAAGAAAAACGACTGATAATTTGGAAAAAAACTTAATTAAAAAAAGTATGTTTAAAAGCTGCTATGAAAACATAATTTAAAGAATTTTCGATAATTAAACGAGGCTTTAAAATAGTTAGAGTTTATTCGCGTTTACCTCATTTCGATCGCTGAACTTTTTTCCCGTTTTGGATGATTTAGTTGATATCGATTTTGACATTTCCAAGCTTGAATCAGGTTTCGAATTTATTTCCCCTGCTGCTCCTCTCACCTCACGCTCGCTCCCTTTCCCCTTTTTCTCAGCCCCTTTCCTTGTCATCCCTTCATTTTCCGCTGAGCAAGCAATTAATCAACCCGGAATCAATCATGGCCAGACTAAGCGAAATCTCATTACCATATTTCATATCGGCAGCTGCCAGTCACGACGCGCGCGCACAAAATCAAGCGGAAACGGTGCCTGCTCGTGCTGCACAATTCGGGCAGTCTTCAATGTCAACGCTGCACGTGGATATGTTATATGCCCGGAAGCTGGATCGCAAAGGTTGTGCAAATGAGGCATGGAGCCGCATATGAGTGCGAGTGCTTTTCCGCTTCCGATCGATGCGTCGGTTGCGTTATTGCATGACAGCCGAAAAAGATGAATGCGCGTACATGGTTGATTCGGGTTGGCAAGAGACTCCGCTCGGTGAGGCAAATGAGTCGGAAGTGAATGGTCTTGACAAGGACTTTTCGCACATTTTCACCACGCGAGACATGACGAACAGCAGCGTTGGGAAATGAGTATGTTGAAATGTAGAGTTTATGTTTTTGTGCGTTAACAGGAGAAACAAGAATTTGGTCGAGATGGTTACGCGGGTTAAAATTGATCGATGAAATAAATAGATCCTGTTCAGGAGTAGAATAAATAAATAAATTCAAGTTCAAGCCAACAGTAGATGAATTTAATTCAATCCACGGAAATTTACAACCGGAATTAAACTCCCATAGAATATGTCCTCAATGTCCGATCACTAAATATATGTGCACGCGGTGGAAAATATCAATCCTCCCCCCGAAAGCCCTCCGGCGCACACGACCGATAACGCAATTCAGTTAGGTTTAATTTTAGAGCGATTTTTCATTCGAGCGTACGCTGCGAAAAATCGGCCGCAAAAAACAAAAGGGTACTTAACAATATTGATGGCTTTCCGGGTTCGCTCCGGTGCCTCCCGTTTGTTCCCGTCCCACGATTTTCCGAGCGTGCCACAAAACGGTGGTTTTGTCCTTCATCCGATCAGCCCGGCCACTTATCAAACCAACGGGTGTGCAAACCACCCGGTGGATGGTTCGAACGCCAAGAAATTGTCCGCCACATTGCTCTCGGGGGCCAGTTCGAAACGTGGTGACTCAGCAGCGGGCAGCAGTTTTCTAGTGGTTTTGCGGCCCATGCGGCAAGCGGGCCTACCACCAAGTCTGTTTTCGCGTGTAAGAAGTGCCATAAATCTCCGCGCACGACCGCGATATCCTTCCCGCCGGGCGGAAAACTATACCAAGGCGGTAACCATTGCGTTAGTTACGGGACAGATCGCACCAGCCCGGGGGTGTGCGGGCGAAATAAATCAACCCTTGAACGATCAAACGCCCCTCCAACGTGGTCGGTGCGGTCGGTTGGGTCGGCGCGCAAGGGGGATGAAGTAAATCTCGAGGACATTCAGCAAATCTCAACCAAAAATCCAAGAAACTCGTTCCCTCGTTAAGAAACCCTAGCCAGCGAGCGAAGGCGATGGCTCGGGAACGGTAGGATTTCGCAAAAATTAAAATTACCATAATAAACTTAAATTTATAGTGAAGCCAGTGTCATAGTTGTAGCATCTTCCCTCGAAAGAACCTGCCGTCCTTCGGGCTGGGAAGCATAACAATAACGAATCGCTTTTTATATGCCCGAAGCAGAAACCCTAACGAAGGCAGTGGACGGTTATGTGTCCTAGTGGCAGCCCTTATTTGATAACACAACCACAAGGATAAACAGACCGACTGCTTCCGTCCGGCCAGATGACGGTGCTCAATTAAATAAAAACGAGAGATAGAGTCACACTTCCTCGTAGCTCATCAGTTTTAACGACAGCCGGCAGCCAGTGCCATTGTGAAATTTCTCAAGCACGTTCTTTTACGGCTGTGAGTGAGTGGCAATGACCGGATTGGGCCGTTATGTTGCTCCAAACACCGGAAAGATTGTCAAACCTCCGGGGGAAGGTTTATAACGAAACAAAAAAGCAAACATAACTGCAATCATTCAACAACCCGAGACAGTTGGACGAAATTGACACAGAAAGCCACTAATTTAAATGTAACACAGCGGAGGCTTGCTTCCCGGGAAGTAACTTCCTCAGGGAACTCGTTCGGAAAATCATCACCGAGAAATAATAACAAATTCATGACCAAGGGAATTGCAATCAACAGTCGTTCCCGGGACATTAAAATGGTCCCGATTGTTTCAATCATTATCTTTCCCATCATCTTGCTCATAAACGAGTGGTTGTCAATTTTTCCCCCCAATCACTTCGACGATGCTTCGAGGCTTATGGTCAGATAGCGTTTTAATTAGTTCAGTGCCACATTTTCCGACTCCGAACCATCGGGAAAATCGATAGAACGGGTTTAAACGATTTCCACCGGAGACCGATAAAAGGTTATTGACACAGGAAAAAAGGGTTAACTGAGATTAATTTTCGCATGTTGGCCACGGCAACCCTTAGGGAAAATTGTTCAATTCGTTGTAGGGACAGAAAGTTTTATTATTGGTCGTAATAAAATATTCACTAGAATGAATAATCAATGTACATATGCAACATGAAGGGGCTGAGTACAACGAACACATTTTAATTCCCAATAATGAAAATCTTCTTCTCTTGAATCCAAATGGCATGATGAAATCGCCATTATCGATCGTACGACAAATAATACTATTACGTTTTGTTGGTTACAGTTTACGGAGAAAATATTCCCTACAAACATTTCGACCGGTTTTGTTGTTTTGCTCCTTTGAGTAGTAATCCGGACTCTTTACTGTTAACCTTTCGAAAGGCCCATTGACAACGGCATGTCCTCAGTTGTTGTAGCTTTTCAACACTTTGTCTTGTTTTCAGCAAGCCAAAGACATCCTTCAGCTCGGACACGAACCGTTCCCAACTCGTCAGTCAACGGCGGACGACTTTCTTTTGACAACCAAACCATGCCGTAGCCAATTATGTCACGCAACAAACACCGCATCCCGGAAACAACCATCGTTACCATCGAGGCAGCCTAATCGGTCCCGGCTTGACTTTGTCTCTTTGATAGTACAATTGAACGTAATCCGATTACTGCCTGCTGACTCGTTTTCACCTCAGAGGAGCTGAAACGAATGGGAACTAACCGGGCAGGGAAGGATGCTTTAAATTCGGTAAAATTATGCGTAAGTCGTTAACGATGCCTTTGATGGCATGTGCCGGAAATAATCCTATTTAACCTATGTCCGCACTCCTAGCGTTATTGCGAGCGTGTGGTTCCAATCAGGTTTCGTTTTGTTTGCTGAAGGTAAAGCATTCATAAGGAGCCATATCGTACTAAATTTCTCTCGAAACGATTGATCTCAAAAGGAGTACTTCTTGGAAGCGTTTTCAATACTCAACGGTTGGAACGCCGCAACTGTTTTCCGGATGAAAAATCGCATGAAACCCACAACCAACAACTCATCGGTTTCGGATTTTATTTTGACAGTTTCTCTAAAAGAACCCAATATTGCTGTCGCAAATAGAATTGAATTCAATCAAGCAATGTTGAACGCTCGAGAGGAAAAAAACATCAAACATCCCATAACCACACAACCACACACACACCGAGAGCCTAAAACCGCCCACGATTGCCCGCTTTCGATATCCGAGAAGGACTGGCAATCTATTGCACCGTGCGTCAGGCACTCATCAGTTCCATTGTTGTTCGCCCCATTCGCCCGGAAATAGTCAAGACGGAAAAGTAACCACTAAATCTGCGGATCGAAAGTCTTAGTAGCATCAAGATTTATTACGGTCGCGCCAGCAATCAAGCGAGAAATCGAGAAAATGCCTGGTGGTTTAGGCGATTTGAATGAGTGCTCCATATGTTGTCGGTCAAATCGGGCCGCCCTGGGGTGGGATGATGTATTGGTCAATTTAAGAAATGTCACAAAGAATAAATAATGTTCCGGCGATAGGGAGGATACGCAACAAACAGATCGTCTACAAGTGCGTTTATTAAATGTGACCAGGTTGTTTTAAAAATTTATATTATTAGTTGAAATCATTCGATAATCACCATCCATAAACAATTTGAGTAATATCAAAATCCAAACTCAACCGACAAGTTAAAAAATCCTAATTCAATCGATTGAATAAATTCAACGAGCTGAAAACTTCCTGTTCGATCCAAAATCCACAAATTTCGCCATCCACAATCAGAGTCATAAATCATCCAACTAATTCCCTTATCTAACTCCCCTCGTTCCTGCTCTCACTCTGCAATCCCCTGCTATCACTGCGGTTGGCAATCATCCCACAAATTTAGGGGTACTTTCCATCGATTGCATTCCCGTACTTCGACGCATCCCGTTTTATCTGACCCGCCTCTTCAACTTAAACCCAGCTCGAACGCTTCGGGGGTTACTTTTCGCTGCACGAAGAAATCCACCGACCAAATCAAAATCCATTGGGGTGACGATTTTTTGTCACCGATTTCAAGAACCGCTGGACTTCGACTGGCGGCCTTTTCCCCGTTCCCCCCGTTTTTTACGGCCTTTTCCCCGTTCCGTTCCTCTTACGGTGGAAAAAACAAGGTTTTCAATTGAGAACGAAAAAAGAATTGCACCACCCTAAAAATAAACCCCCGAGGGCCTTGCTTTCCAATCCTTAGCTTTACGACCTCCGTAATCGTTAAGGAAGGTGCAGGCGATTCTCGATGGCCGATAATAAAATCCTATCGAGACGAAAATTTGTGGGCTCATAAAATACAGCAACATTTGCTGTGTTTGACGGGTGAGCTACGATTTTGAAGTGTTCTTGGGGGCATAATATCTCATCAAAATGGAAAATAGTTAACCGAAAATAGAACCAATTTGTCCTTTCTCGATGCGAAAGAAACTCCTTCCCATCATTTCTCCCACGGTGCTCAAGTCCGGAACAGGTTTCCGGTCAAAGATCCTTTTCCGGTACGAAAACACAGGTGAATTTCGTCCAATTGTTTCCTCGAACAAAGCAAACGCACGTTTGGCAAACAGAAATCCGGGTCGTACGGGGTAAGGATCCTTTCTAAGCCCGGGAACAAATGTAGAGGAAAATATGAAAAATTTCCAGGAAGGTTAAACCGAGGTCGAAAGCGAACAGAGAAAACATTAGACTTAACCATTTTATTTCGTGTTAAAAGGTACGTACAACCATCCTAAAATGATCAAATATTATAATGACCATGTGAATGACGTAATAATGGGTTCGAAAGCATAAAACCTTTGCTAGCGCAACACTCGCTTTTTAAAACTCATTTCCATGGCAGCACTTCTTTTGATAAATAGAAAGAGTATTATTTAGCGCTTTGTAGAAGGAACACAAAAATGAGAATACAATCGGTATAACAACCAACGATCCTGTTTGTACAGGTAACCTCATAATTTGGACGGAGTTTTCTCCATTGTATACAGCATTTGCCTGCCATTGTAAACCAAAATCCAATCGACCCAATCTTCCCGGAGGTAACAATCATCGGAATAGACGTTTTAACTGAATAACGATCGACTCGCTTGCACTCCAAAACTACACCCTCCCGATTGGAGCAGGGCACTGGATCCATCCCGGTAATTTTCTCTGATTCTTCCGAAAGCAAACCACAAGAGTGCCGACGTGCTTCGTCGGTTCTTTGATTGGGGGATGGCACACACACTCACACACACAGTAATAAGCAACTCCGTAGCACTAAGTACAGCAAACCGAAGCCAATATCGCTGGAGGCAAAACAGAACCCTCATCCCATTCGACCTGGCATGCATGAAATACTGGCAAAAATCATGCAAATCGAAAGCACACCATGTTCCCTAACGAACGGTTTTTTCCTCGGCAGAGGTTCGGCCAGCTCAGGGATGGCTGCGGCATCATCGGGCATAATTTGACACGCACGCAAACGTCTCCATTCCAACAAGTTTTGCATGAGCACTTCGATCGACCTTTTCGCAGAACTCACCCAGTTCCACCCAGGGAGCGGTGGAAAACCGCATGTGGAGCGCAATGGAGCCAATCAACTAGCTCGTTTCCTATCCTACTTGAATGTCGTGCAGTTGCCTACCAATTTTCCCACCCCCCGTACATTGACTCCCACTCCATTATGAGTGATTTCGGTGCTTGCTTGCTTCCTCCACAACCGACGGCCATTTCCGGCCTACGTTATGCCTGTCGACTTCGTTGATGTTTTCCTGGGTAAAAAAAAAGCGCAAACCGAGAACCTGTTACGGAACACGTCGTCCGACAGTATTTGAATGTGGTGAGGGCTCGGTACGATCTGGCCCGGCAGAGGATAATAAACTAAACCACTCGAATGACTTAATTTATTTTTGACACGAACTTTCACTCCCGCCACCATAATTGGTCCGCTCGTCCACTCTTGGATCGCAATGTTTTGCCGCAGTTCGGTCCGGACCGAGTTAATGCCGATGGGAGGTTGCCGTACGCTGGTTTTCCCCGTCAAACGAGTCACTTCAAAACTATTCGTCACACATTTAACGTTTTTGACAAGTTCGCGTGCGATTGCGGAAGAGGGGCAAAGTGTGAAACCGGAATGAATTTAGGGAATTGGATAATAGGGGGACGATTGTCCGTAACTATTAACACACAGGTTCGAGTTATGAAGTTGATTGTTACTGCTCCAGCTATTTTTGAAACAAAGGTGATAAATTTTCCACATAATAATTGATTTTCCAATGACATTTATATGACCACACAACATGCCAAGGCGAATGATAGAAAAATTATTAGTTTTAGATTATTAGATTATTAGTTTGAATTTTAAAATGTTTCACTGCAAAGAGCAAACGAACTTGTACGTGTTACAAGTTATAATTAATTAATTTTCTAATAACAATGACAATAATGAAACATATTTATATTTATATTTATGAGCCACACAACATGCAAATAGAAAAGTTAAATGTACAAATAGAAAAGTTAAATTCATAGTTTGAATTTTAAAATGTTTCACAGCAAACAACAAACGAACTGGTAACACATAATAATTAATTTTCCAATGACATTTATATGACTTAAGTGAACCACACAACATGCCAAGGCGACTGATGGAAAAGTGAAATTCATAGTTTGAATTTTAAAATGTTTCATGGCAAAGATCAAACGAACTTGTAAATAATTTTACGTATTGTAGCTGTCATACCTTTGGCCGACTCTAGTGCGAATTTTTAAAGCGATTAAATTTAACAAACTGCATTGATAAATTAAAATATGAAAAAATTTCAAACTAAGGAATTTCCAAACCACAAATATAAAAATGACATCACAAAATTTGTTTAACGTAGCAAAATGCAAACGAAGGCTCGCCAAACAGTTGACACCTTCTTTCGACCTGAACAAACAACTTCCGGTTCAAAAAACTTGCTGTAGCCAGCGGGGCTACACTTTGCCGTGACATTTCCCATGGTGGTGGTGGAAAGAATAGAAAACGAAAAAAAGCTTTTCTATCGTGCCGTGCACGACGCACTTTTACCTCGCAAGGCGTAAAATTCACCATCGTTAGCGTTTTCCGATAAGTCGACAAGGCGAACCCCGCTGACAAGCGGAAGAATTTATGGTGTCGATTTATTTCATAAATATGTAAACACAGCGCGCGCCCTCCCGAACCGACTCGTGAAGGGTGGGAGAGAAAATAAATAGAAGTCAAACAGGTGTTCCCGCTCGGTAAGGAAGTATTCTTTTTCCAGCATCCTTATCGGACGGAAAAGTTGATGGTTAGGTGGAGAGAAAATTTTGTCACGCCCGCCCATGACTCATCGACACTGGTCGTGTTTATTAGGAAAACTTCCTGCGCCCGACATGATCGACGCTGATTTATTGTGTTTGACCACAACCTGGAGGATCTATTGCGTTGAGCGTGTTTTCGCAGGACAACGGTCGCGTCTACTTGACGTGATAAACGGCTCAGCGGTAGATCGTGAAAAGTACATATTGGTTGTTAATGTTCGAATTCCGCGACATATTTTGGAAAATACCTATCCTCGTTTTGTTCGCTTGTTTTTTACATTTAAGAAATAGATGAAGTTCGGGAAGGTCTTCAATAATCCTTCAAAGATTTTAAGATATCCTTTTTGAAAATATACAAACCACTGGAATTCCTCCCAATGATCCAAAAGCAGATGAAACAATTATTTCTGCAGCAATAATTTAGCCCTTCAGTAAGTATTTCTTCAACTTTTCCAACAAACTCCACATGCAAAGGCTATATTCGTCGATGTAACCAAGCGCACCCGTTTCCGTCACGATCTAATCGCTGTAATTAAATCATAAATCACGACTCAAACGTAAAGTCGCCATCCGGCCTCTCAGCAGCCACGGAACGGGCACGAAACCACCATCATCATCATCATCATCATTATGCGTAGGGCTCTCAGCAGCATATGGGGCTCGTTCGGCTGCACACTTAAATCCTTCTTTGGCCCTTTCCATGCACGGTGCTGCTCGACATGACGTTTATTTGCGCGGTCCGTACGCGAACGCTAAAGTCCCCGGGAATTGCTCATACACAAACAGCCACACACAAACACGCGGGCTCGAGTGTGATTATGCTACGAGTATTCTCGAGACCCCGTATTTCCGTCCGGGCAGGGGTCCTCGAGAGCCGCGATGTCTTTCGGCTTTTCCGGCGCTGAGCGTAAAATATGCTCGCAGCAATAAATGAAAAACGCTCCCCTTCGCGTGCCACACCAACGGGGAAAGGGAATTTTCAACCGGGACGAAGGAAAGTTGCCCTAGAAAGAGTCCTGGTCTCGCAACGGGATATTTCGAGTGTTCCTCCCTCTGTAAGCACTTATGTGTATGGGTGTGTGTGTGTGTGATTCGTGGTGCAAATCACGCGAAAACCCCGTTACGGCACTCGAATGCAGCATTGTCCTTGCTGCTAACGAGCAGTCGTCATCTTCAGCGCTTGGATGACAGAGGCTAAACCCTGTCATTCATCATCGGCGCCCATCGTTTCCGGTGGCTCGCACATACATTCTCTCGCCACCAAAGGACAGGAACAACCCGATTCGCCAGCTGAAACCCAAATAATGCTTTGTTAACCAACGCGACAGACCTACTCCCGTTGCTTACTGCGTACCTTTATTACCAGATTCTAGTCCCGGTTGGAAACAGGAGACGACGTTTAAAATGTTTGCACCCCGGAAAAGGTAGGGGCAAACTTTGTTTAAAGGAAAACGGAGCTCTTTTTGCAATTTCTTTGATGTAAAGAACGACAGGCGGAAGGCGACAGCGTAACTGAAAGTCTTACTCTGCACCGGGTGCAATTATCGCGAGCTAAGGATCTTGAGAGGGGCGAAATTGTTGGAGAAAATTTTGAAACACTTTGGACGATTGAGAAGTAGAGTGGAATGAAAATGGGGTCTTGTTCTTACGTACAAGTTACTTTTGCATTACCTTGAAAAATAAAACCCTCACTTTTCTAGTTCAATTTATGTAATAAACCATTTTTATTTTTTTAACTTTTCCTCACCTTCATCAGACTAGTTTGAAACTAACTCAGTTAGCAGTAACTTAGTAGTTTTCAATAACTCTGAACCATCTTTGTTACGAATTTTCGTAACGGAGTTACGGGCACAGAAGAAAAAACTGAATTTTAACACTTTTATTTGCTGGTATCGAGAGAGGTTAAAAAAACCAGTCTTTATTTTCGCTGTTGGCTCGTAACTGCCGATAAGCAAGATAATCGCTTATCAGCAGCCTCGATCTCCTCGACTCACTCAAACGCGGGTACTAGTTGTCCCTTTCTATCCCTATTTTATCATACTACTCTGATACAGGGTCCTGCGTGACAATTTTAAATCGGCGGCCCGTTGCTGGTCGCAACAATCTTAGTTGCACTGGACTTAAATTTTGTATAAACTGTTTCTCAATACACGTCACGTATAGCTCCATAATTTCGCTTTAAATGCAACTCAAACACAAGAAAGTTAACAATAAAAGTTATTCAAATATGTTTACAAACTTTCCCTGAAACGCGACAAAATAAAACAAAAAATTGATTTTCATTAAAATTACAAATGTTTTTGATGTAATGGTTTGTTCAACCCGAGACGTTAATCGTTAAGAACATTTGCACTGATCAAACATTTCGCACTGGCATGCAAATGATGTTGAAAAGTGCTGGTTTGTGGTTAAGAGAGCGTTGAAGGGTTAACGAAAACTGAATTTTGCAATCGTTTAAATTGACTTCAAAAGACCAAATTTGCATACATTAATATAATCAAAGAAAAATTTAGAGAAATATGTTCAAGCAAAAACAGATCTTCCATTAAAGCTGAAACATTTTTCTTTTCGTTATATTTTGTAACTCTCAACCTCTTTCTTGCATATTTATTTCAGTGGAATCGAAATCGTACCTTTTTCGCCCCAAAAGAAGGCTCATCATTCACTCGAGAATCACAACGCCCCCGGAAGGCAGAATTAAGGGAGGCCACATGTTTATCAATAAAATATGATACACTTCCCCACGCGTCCCTTCCAACGGACGCCTGGAGCCATTTTGTTGTTTTGCAAAATTCTTCACGAACAAGTGCGCTAAGCCGATCGTGATACGCATGGAGGAAAGCGCCGAGCGCCCGAAGGCACCGCAAAACCCGTATATGTGAGTGTGTGTGTCTTTCGCTTCCGTGGCCCAGAAAATGATGCCAATTTACTTACCGAGTCACGCTCCCTCCCGCCCTTTCTTCGAGTGGTGCCAGGCTTCGAAAGGCGAAGAGAACGTGCAGCGTGAACTCAGAGTCTCCTTCCTTGGCAGGGCCAATCTCTCTATTGCTTCATTCCGGCAACGTTGTGCCAACATTGGTTGGCACGAGTTCCGCGACCATTTTACTATCCCTCCCATCGCCCACCGGATAGTGTGTTTGTGTATGTCGCGTCGGTGGCCCAAGGACATAGCATGTCGCACGATTTGGGGTGTTCGAGGAGCAAATATTTGCCACACAAATACAGGCGAGCGCCACAGTGGTGAAGATGAATTCCTAGGACGCGCGGCATCGAAAGGAAACGCTGGAGCTTGTGTTATGGATTTGGCAGTCAAAATAACAATGCATCGATTGGTTGGGTCGGTTGATGATGGTTGATTGTTGTCGGCACGCACTTTCCTCGCTGTTTCCATCGCGTGTGCCTGAAGGACAATGGATGCCTTTCGTTCTTCACCATCAGCTTGTAAATATCCTTTCGCAAACCGAGAGATGCTCGTGAAACGTCAACAATGGGCTACATGTTTATTTATATTCGCTAACGTCTACCAGAAAAAAGAGAAACACTCTTAATGTTCCAAAACCCACATGTTAGTAAACAACACGACATTGTTTTTGCTAGTCCAATCTAATATTTGGTTCTAATTACCTTGTACATCAGCAGGCTAATAGAATTTTCATTTTCTAGAAAATATACTTATCAAACTTCAAACCATAATTAAACTTTTTCATTTTCCACTACAACGAGTATGTGTGTATAATGTACTAGCAGATTTACCCGAATTCATCCGGGTAGAAAAAAAAACTTGAAATTATCATAATACAAAAATTAGCTACCTTCCAGCCAAGTTAAGTAAAAATAGGCTCAGTAAATTTTCTGTGAAGATGACATACATGTCATAAAATTAAAATCTTTATATTAAATCACGAAATATATGATATCATAAACTTTGCATATTGTATATTGCATTTTCAGCAATTTTTTAAGTTTGGGTTATATGCGAGCCACCCCTTTGCCTTCTCCTAGGGGGATGAAATTTTAACCCATACTATATCGTTATATAAGCAGCATGTGAACCAAGTTTTGTGAAAATTCTTTCTTTAACCGTTGAGCTCTAATTGTTTTTGCTTAATATTAGAGGGAAAGTGTTTGATAGGGGTGAGGAGGTAGGAAGTATCAACCAACGAAGTTCAAATAACTCATCCCTGGAAAATTAACTACCTTTCAGCCAAGTTTGCTGTGAATCGGTCCGGTGGATTTTGCGTGATGCGATCACATACATACATTACTAGAAAATATGTTTATCAAACTTCAAACCATAATTTAACTTTCGCAACTGTCACTACAACGAGTATGTGTGTATAAAGTATGCGGTGTCCTTCCTCTTATTGAATGTGTGAAATTTCAAACATTTTCCTGGGTAATTAAACACCCCGTTGGTGAAAACATTTAGCATTAATTGACAGAATTGTAATACACAACCAGTGCAACGTCGGCCTTAATATTTGTAAAGCATTCAAACACATTCCAACAAGCACACTTGGCGTGACCACTAATAGTGATGTTATTGCACCACAGGAGCATAAATCAAACCGACCGACGATCCGACGAAATCGGTTCCCTTCAGCTGGAAAACCAGCGGCCAGCACTTATGGTCAGCTTGGGGTGCGTACTTAAAAACTACGATAAATTAACCATAAATTCATCGATGCCCGCCGCCAAAACGACACCCGCGAACGCTAATACTGTAACCGCAGAGGCCGCGGTTCGGAAGCACTTCGGAACCCCGACGAAAGCAACCGTAGAATAAAACGGTTGTATGGGCGGGAAAAATGCTCGAACGGACAACCGTACGCCATTTGATAAAATTAATATGTCACGCCAGTACCGACAACTTCCTGCCTTTCGTGCTTCGTAATGACCCCAAACTCGGACCTGCCTCTGTCGGTTTTCCCTTCACACGCAATGTTCGATTAATTCACTTGTTTATGATAGCACTCGCAAATATTTATTTCACCCGTGGCGGTGCATAATTTCGAGTGCTTTGGTACGATCCTCCTCGATCCTCCACCCTTTTTGTGATTTTTGCTGCATTTCAAAATACATTCAGCAAACATCAGTGGGTTTTTTTTGGTGTGTTGCTCGATGTTGTAGTATGTTTTGTAGTTGCGCAACCATGTACACGACCGGTCCGGGTTGAGTTTAGCCAGTGGGAACTAATTGGATTTTCCGCTTCCGGGCATCAACCATTCGGTCTGCGGTTATTTAATTCACTTTACGCCCGCCGGGGTTGGTTACTCGTTACTTCCACTTCAGGACGTAAGGACACCCCAAAGAAATGTCAACCCCACAAAGAGATGTGCATCATGTAAATATTTTTTTTTCGCTGCACCGAGATCAGACCTATCACGATGACACATTACCGAAAAAGAGGGCTCACATGTTCCACAATTTTACGCTAAATATGATTATCTACCACTATGCAAACTAATTAAGCTTGTACTAAATTAAATTTAAGCTGCTCCCTGCCTGTTGTAGGTACTCATCAAACATTAACCATGACCCTTTTTCCGCGGGCGCCAAAATGTCGTGCGGTTCACCATCGTTCATGCCCGGTACTTGGTTCAGGATACCCTAAAAACGTTCACCAAATAATTTTCCGAGGGACGCTCAAAAGGTATGAGTGAGTCTACATGTGATGAACTTCATCGACCTACCTCAAAAGGAAGACGCGGGGTATGGGGGAAGCGAGAAGGGGCGCAACTAAATCTAAACATTTGCGGGACCGGAAATATGCTCAAATTATGCGGACAATTCGCGCGAGCGACGCAGTTGATTACACGCTCGCACACGTTTCACCGGCGAAACCAGTTTTCGGGAAAAACGGCCATAAATCACGTTAGTCACAGGTCACGTCCCGGGGAATGAATTTTCCGGTGGGCCGTCTAGCAGTTCAGCTGCTGGAATCCGGCGGCAGGTGAAAGTGGAAGCGACCAGATTCCAACTAGATGCACGCTAAATTGGTAGCCTTTAGCGTACGATGCAGCAATGTTAGGTTGCGGTACAGTAGCTTCGGGAAAGTTGCTCGTTAGCTTTCGAAAACTAGTACTTCTGGGAAGAGATGAGTGTGTGTGTGTGTTTTTTTCTGTTCAACATTTGCCCGAAACCGGAATGTAGTGGATTTGTTTGCTTTAAAACTCTCAGCACCTTCGGCACATCAAAACACGACCACGGAAACAGCATTAAACTCCGGATGATTAAACATCCGCCACATTCGCCAGCACTCGGCAATAATAATCAACTCCGCACTCCGCGAAATTTCCACGACCTCTCGCAGGCGCTTGTTTGTGCTGCCGAGTTGCTCCATGTACACCTGAGGTGATACACCACCAAAGCAGACGCGAATTACCAATTCTATTCCAGCGGTCAGTCGCCCAAATTGCTACTCCCAACGGTGTCGGCACGCCCTGTGGTTATCGAAGTCGATCGGTTGGATGTTTGCTTGTACTGCCCGAGAGAAAACGGACTTGCATGGGGTGCTGGATTTGCAAAACCGATGCCCAAAACATTGTAGTTACGATGCGCCATCCCCGGAAGCACCACTGCGAAGGCTAGCCATTGGATGGTTTTGGGCCGCTTGTTAACATTTTGAGCTAAATTCGTGTAATTTTCTATTCAGAACTGAATTACTCATATTTCCCATCGAGATATTTCGATCTTCGGTTGTGCCAAGTGAGGATAGTTCGCACTGCAGTTGCATTTACCATGGGAACAGTTACCGTAAAATGAAACACAAAAATAATAATTAGGATAAATGGTGGGATAGATTTTTAAACAAGATTGGCAAATGATTAACATTGATTGAAATGTGAAGCTCCATAGCTTATCAATGGACGGGTCGATCAATGTTAAACAGCATAGTGTAACATATCATATCGTTTGCATACCCACGCGTTCAACGAAAAGTATCATTTTCAATAACGCGCCACACTAATTGCAGATTATTTCATCTGATAAATCTATGCAAATCACGGCTGGCTAAAAATGGTCACGCTTAACTTATTTTAATTTATATTGATAGTCAATTAGAGAAAATCATCGGCAAATTAATCAAGCCTGTGATGGGCCGGCTAATCAGATTAGTTTCATCGATGCATATTCATTACCAATCAATGACGGAGCATCAATATCGAGCAAATTTCAATGGAAAGGAACATTGATTTTGTGTTCCTAAAGCTCCATTAATGTTTGGCTTGTGAACTTAAAATAAGAAAAAGTCCAGTAGGCAATTTTTCATTTTTCGGAAAACACATTAGCGACAGATCATGAAGCATTGCTCAGTGGAAAACTCAAAAAAGAAAATACATACCTGTATTGGATTGTTCCCATTGTGAACAAAACAAAAAAACAGGCGCACCTTTCTGAAATGGAGCCCACCAAAAGTGGATTAGAAAACAGGCGATGCGTGCATCCATAGATCATATGGACCGCATTTTTCCGCACTTCATCCAAAAAGGGTAAATTGGAAAGCGGAAAAGCTCAGCCTGCAGTACGCTAAGCACTTTATCCAGATCAAACGGACTGTTTGACAAGCATGAATAAAAACGTTTCGATTGCAGATGCCGCGCGCCTCACCTTCGGCCCGGAACCAATAAAGCAAATGCGAGCCCCGTTTTATTTGAAAACCAACGTAGGAAGATACAAAAAAAACCACTATGAGCAAGAGAAGTGAGTAATGCGGCCGGAAACGAGCCCAAGAGTTGGATTGAAATGAATCCTACTCCATTGGGAAATTTGGCAGTTGAATGAATTTGACGTGATGGATACCTTTTGGGTAAATGAGGAAAAGCAATCTCCTCAAATACACGTCCCCATCAGAAATGCGGACATCCATTGTGGGTGTCACCAGGCTAACCACGACCCACCTCCACCTCCGCCCAGCAGCCCTTGGAGCGACCCAACTGTTGTGGGAAATGCCAAGCAGCGAAGAGAGGGCCACAACCTTTAGCAGTTCGAATGTCAAACGGTGTCGTTTGGCGACAATATCGTTCACTTTGTTTTTGTTGGTGGCATGTATGATTCTCTCTCCCCCTTCCCCTTTCACCCAAAGTCCTGCTGCGAAGATTTCCGCATTTCCAGGAACGCGCCAACGATATGAGTGCGGAAAGAATTTCAATTGTATGCAAATGAGGGCACGGCACGATGTTGGGGACGATGCGTGAATATTGGAATGGACGTGCGTTCCCGTGTGGCGATGCTGGGCAGGTGCAAGCCGCTGGCAACCGCTCACGATGCGGATTTATCTTTGATTTGCTTGTTTCTTGCCAGCCGAAGAAGCGGGTCGTCCAACTTACAATCCCATCCGTGCATGAATTCGGGACGTTGGTGGTGCGTGGGCGAGCGGAAGTTATTCCGGCAAGAGGACATTTCAATAATTTCCACCACGAGCCCGTGTCGCATATAGTTTTCTGCACGCGTTTCGGTGTGGTTCGCGTGAAATATGAATCATTTGGTGTTTCATCTATCTTACTAAAGAGGAGCTTTCTTGTCTTTATGAATGTAACGATTCGTTCGATACTTCAACTTAAAGAATTCAAGTAAGTAACGTAAAACGAAAGGCAAATCTTTGGTTAAATGTGTGTTAACATGTAGTACAACGGATTACAACTTGACTTTGTTTATCGCAAGAAGCATTTTACGAGATTGAAAACAAATAACCAAAACAAATCATGACAAAAATGTGGAAAGTGTGGAAAATGTGGAACACTGTTTAAATAAATTCTTTGCTAATGTCAAAGCGTCAAGCAAATAGCAAAATTGTATTACCTTAGTTTGCAAAAACAGTTGAGCTTCTTTCATAACTTTTCACCCCAATAGGCATTACATTAACCTCTCGTTAGGAACGTTTTTAGTACCTCAAACGGGGTGTTAAGAACACGTGCCTCCGAAAGCATTGAACGGCACTTAAATCATCATTATCGCAGGCGCTAGTGGGTGTATGGGAAAGAGTGAAGTAAAAGTAGCGGAACCGCTCGGAAGCTCACTCGAAGACAGCAAGCAACATATGCGTAAATTGAAAGCAATCATTCCGAAGAAGAGGCATTTTGAGTTGCTTGTTTTTGCCACTTTTCCTACATTTTTTTCGAAGTAAACTGTAGCGAAACCGTGGAAAGAGTCACAGTAAAAAGCGTCGAAAAAGGAAACCGGACCCGAGCGGCAAACAGAATGTGACACTTGAGAGCTTTCGGCTTATTTCGTTGGTTCCACCGCCAGCACGGCTCGCTCCACTTGGTGTTAACGAGCGAACGAAGCTTCCACGCCGAGGGAAGGTTGCTGAAAAACAAAATCAGTCTGTTTTGCCAACGTGTCCCAGATCGAAAGAGGATTTTTTCTTTTCGTTCCAAACCGAACCCAACCCCGTTCGGTGGCGTGTGAAACGGAAGCGATGAAACGGGTTCCCAATCCCGAGACAGATGGGTCTCTAAGGAAAGAGAAAATCGAGAGATGTTCAGAAACACTCACAAACATACACACAGCAACATAAACAGGGACAAGATCAGAACATCCACCGGAAGGCTTGGGATGTTTTTTTTTTTGGGAAAGTTCAAACAGATCCCCTCATCCGATGCCAAGATGGCAGTGGCTAAAACCGGAGAAAACAAACGCCACCGAAGAAAAGGCAAGCGACCGAGTGAATGGAGAATGAAAAAAATCTGTGATGATCAGCAAAAATAAAAGTGTCAATCAACTTTCCTGCATCCCTTCCTCTAAGCTCTAAGCAGGGTGGAAAAGCCAAGAAAAAATACATCCCTCCCCGAAAGGCCCTCTTGTAAGATGTCTGTTTCAAAACTTCCTGCCAGCCGAACTCGGATGCTCTCTGACGGCGACAGGGCGACCCGGACTCGATGTCCTGCTGCTAAAAACCCGGCGTCGATCCTTGTTTATTTCAGCTTTTCTACCAAGTTTCTTTTCGTTCTTTTTCTCCTCCTGCCTTTTCCAACCGGAAATGATAGGCATCGACGCACCGAAGCGACGCACTCACGTGTGTGTATGTGTTCACTCTTGTACTTGTGCTATTCGAACGCATTGTTGGTTTTTCCCGGATGTATCGGCGATGGGTCTTCGCCTTTGCTCCGCACATCCATACGATACCAGCGCCGGTACGCCGCTCACGTGCCGAGGTTTTTCTTCCATTTCAGCACCTTGGGACGTGTCCGGAGTTCACCTCGCCGAGCGAAAAAGCTACCTCAGCTGCACGTGCCGGTGACGATGGAATTGCACGGTACTGAACAGAGCGTCATAAATGAAGCTCCAAATGGCAAAGATATTAAGTGAGCTCACGCACTGAGGGTGACCTTGGGATTTTATTCCTTTTCAATCTTAAACGGAGAATCTTTTCCCGCATAAATTGTTGCTTTCAAAACGTGTTTGACAGCCCTGGCATTAAATAAATGTGCAAAACAAACGCATTGAACTTGCTAGATATATATTTTTGAGCACAGGTTCTAATTTATTTTCAATGTGCTCGATTTAAACTAAAACATGTGGAGAAATTTTAAGTGGTAAACATGAAAAGCCAGGATATTTGTCCTTTATACAAACCCAACATTCTTTGAAAGATATTATTTATTGTTTTCTCTTCAGCTGTATTTGTAAAAAGAATTATTTAAAACATGAATGAACCATCAGCAAATAGAAATAAAAGAAGTGGTCTGTGCCTTAGAGAAATGTAAAAAGAATAGTACAGGTTTATAAGTTGAACCTATTCTTTTCATTTTTCTCGTTTCGTCTTGTTCCAATGATCTAAACACAAAGATACAATCTAATTTAAAACATAGCTTGTTTCCAAACAGATCGCATAAAGTATTCCTTCACTTACTGGCTTAAATACAAATTGCATCTCAAAAGTAACAATCCTCGAAGCATTCCATCTTCACATTCTACGCATTACTCGCCCGGCAAGCCACAACTTTAAGTACCGTCTCAAGTGACTGTTTAAGTCAACGATGGCCATTGCAATCACATCCCTGCCAAGTTCGGGCACAGCACGTGTGTGTGTGTGTGGGTGTGCATCATTTGCAGCACATGTCGTTTCTGAGTGCAGCTGGAAAGGGTTTCCCTGGGCATTGCCTTGTGGTTTTACTGCAATTGTAGCCCTTGATGCAAGCAATTAATATTAATGAACGACCCCAAGAGAACCGCATAGTGGTTGGGAAGGGCAGGGCAGCACTTTCACCCGTCGTGCAACCAAGACGTAAATCCAAAGATCTCCCACTGAGTTCAGGTGAAAATTGTTCCGGCATTCAGTCCCCACCCTGCAATCCGAAGACGGAAAATCGTTTCCGTAATGCACCCGTAATAAGCATGGCTAAGCTTGTCCACCGTAGATCATAATTCATCAGAACGTCGTCCGAATAAATTATGCTCTTTTCGAGCCAGCTCCGGAATCGGTTAGTCCGGATACATAACCCGACACACACATAGACGCTTCGCACACGGGACGGTTAATGTTTGTACCAATTAAACATTGGCCGAACGTGAGCCAGCATGCAGATTGACGCTTGCCACTGAAAATGGTGCCTTTAAGCACCATTCCGCGTCGCACACGGGTGCCGTGCAGCGCATTCGAGCGACAAAACTCGTGCAGCCTTTCGCCCGTTGGACACCCAGATGCTCCGAGTGATCCGATAATGGATGCAAATATCCTCTCCATTTTGTAAACTCATCAGGGGTCGGAGATTTTTCCCCCCTCTTTGACAACCCGTTTTTGTTCGCCCTAAGTTGCCTCTCGTTGCTTGTGAAACCTGCAAGGACCATCGCCGATAAGATCCTTCACTGTGGCTCTAGTGATAGCGAGCGGTACTTCAAGCGGGTGAAACATATTTTCTTGCGAGTAAAGAGTGATCTTGGCTTGGTCTGGTTCACTTACGTTTCTTTGCCTGACGTTTCTTCCCTACACTTGCTTCATAATGGACCAGGATCACAGGCCAGCAGGAAAGTTATCTTAACGAGCCGCCAGAATCAACTCGTTACTCGAGAATGGAGCAGAAAGCGTGCGAGAGAGGAATGTAAAAAGCAACCTCAACGTAACGGAATATGCAAAGTTGGTGTTTGCGACCTCGCGTAGCAGCGCGCAGAAAGGGGTGTGCAGAAGAAAACTGGCCATGAGAGTATGATTTGTAGGAGTCGGGTCGTTGGTTTTTATAATCGCCGGCACGCTGGCCACGTTCACCCGTTGCTAGTGGTGACGCCTGAGTAGTTTATTTGCGGACGGTGCACAGGCAAACCGCAGCGTCTGGGCCGGGGGCCAAATAACGCCACACGCTAGACGCTATGAATAAATGGGGCGAATGTGGGCTCACGCAGAGAGCAGCATGATGAATTTTACATATTTTACATTTTACCCATTCATAGCGGAGCGTCGAGTGTTGCATGCATATCGCACTGGTTGAAGTTGCTGCAATATCTTCATCATTCTTTAATGTTCTTCTTCGTGCGCTAGGTTTTATTTTTGCTGGTCGCTCGTCGGTATGGTTTTGATGAGCGCAATTAAACAAAACAATATGCTTTTCAAGTGTTACCAAAATTAACATAAAGGTATAGCAAAACAATCTTACTTTGAAAAACGGGGATGTAGGCGGTCTAGTTGCTTTAAATAATTTCCTTATGAATCACCATGCGCCTCCATTCCAATGACCGTGAGAAAATTTTAGATTTTCGAAAACTATCAACAGATTTAAGTAGCATGAACTTTTTATCGTAAATGTGCATTAAAAGGTTGAAAGGGTAAAAGAAAGTTATGTATCAACTGTGACGTCAGAAAACGAATAAAACACCTGGCGTCTCCATTTCAATGAATGGAAACCCTCTTTGGATGAATGAATATTATACGAAGATGCAGTTGTAAAGTATTTTTATTCATTTGCATTTAAATCAAGAGGTAAGAAGGTTTTGGTAAACGATTTGTCAACTGCTAAGTCAAAACATTCATAAAACACCATGCGTCTCCACCTTAATGACCAAAATATCAGAATGCACATAAGAAAACAATTCGGAAATGGAGGCGCATGGTACTTCACGCATCACCATGTAAATAATGTATTTTTCTATCTGAAAAAAAGGGAAAAGAAACACCTTTGGGTATAGGATCTCTTAAGCTGGTGAATATATCACATCTTTAGTAAAACACAATGCACATCTATTTTAACCCTTAATGTACCATTTTGCCGGTGAAAAAATTATTTGGAGGTAAAGTAACATGATTCTGAACATCACACTTTATGTTGAAAAACATTCACCTAACGATACGATACCGTGTTTCAACAGGATTTCTTCAATCTTTGGCAAATATCATTTGAATTGAAAAGAGGTATTTTTGAGAAACAAAACTATAGAAGGCCATTTAAATGTTTCTTCTATTTGATTTATCGTTTTAAAGCCTCACGCAACTTCAATTGGCCTTTATTCGAACCACATTTTCAAGTAATTTACCATCCGATTGCATCCCAATCGAAGTGTCCTTTTCCATTTACTTCGGCTTGAAAAAGCGATGCATACGGAAAGAATTTGTAATTTCCCATTTCCTTCTCTTACGCTCAGTACCATACCGTTTCCATCCCGTGCCTCTGGACTGATATGCAAATATCGCGACCCATCCACCACCAACCGACCGGCCAACCGGCGTTGGGAGAAAGAATTATGTAGGAATAATGTGAAAACTTTTCCTTCTGCTCTGCACGTTGTGTGCGATCATGCCCTCCCAGGAAGAGCGACGTCACTCGTCGGCCCGTCGAAATCGGCAGGAGTACCGGAAGAGAAAAATTCCGTTGGTCATTTCCGTCACGATTGGCGAATCGGTTTTATGTTTCCTGCTGGCTAGCTCCATCTCGAGCTCCATCAGAGTTGAAACCGTGCCAGCTGAGGATCGATGGAGGGCACAATCTTTGCAATCGTTTCCGTGGTTTCCGTTTGGAGGATGCTTTCAGCGAGAAAGCAGCAAGTGAAAAATATCCGAATTGTGCTACTGTTTTCTCTCTTCAAGCTGTTTTTAGAGTAAAAATTTTAAATGATTTGCATTTTAAAAATGTTTAAGACAGCAAATAAAAGCAAGACTTAAATTTACATTCAATTTGGATGCAACTTGCTTTTAAAAGGATTTCAAATGAAACCATAAAATATCTCTAAAAAGACCAACTGAAACCACTCAGGCTGCGTTCCAACGTGCCAACACTCCACTGCTCGGGGGAAATTAAATCACGTCACGATTGGCTCATCCATTTGGGCTTTTAAACGGACCGATCGGTGCCAGCGAATGGAAGCATAAATAAGTGATGAGCTCGGCGAGCGGGGAAAGCGAAGAAAAATGCTCGTAAATCTTTCACGCTTCAGTGGAAACCCCATTCCCCCTTTCGGGGGTGTCCGTGGGCCCCGGAAGGGAGGCTGGCGCAAAAGTCGATGCCAACCTCGATGGGTGGTGATGAAGAGAATCGATAATTCGCCCGCCACCGAAGAGAATTCTTCCACCAGCGAGCGAGAAAAATGGCTGCAAACATGCATTCGGACGCGGATGGACGAACGCGTTTGGGCTCTTTGGCCAAGATGTTGACCGGGTCGGGGCCCCCGGGCTCGGGCTGGGAAGCACACCTGATGAATCATTCAACAACTGCTGACAGTCGTTTAGTGAAGACAGCCGAAATTGATTGCGATTTCGGAGGCAAGCGGAAGCCAATTAATTTGCCATTCAATGTGAAACGTCAGCGCCTCGAGCATCAAAGTACATTCGAAATGAGCTTCGTGCATAAATCTTTAACGTATTTACTCGGCTTGATTGCGATCTATAAATCTCAACCACTAAATTTGTTTTGAGATCCCCGCATCCACAATTCTTATGTTTCATGTTCTTATTGAAACGGTACTAACTCAATTATTTACTCTCTACAACCAACCCAATGGAATAAAAACCCTGTAGTCAAATTAAGACGTCGGCGCAAACGTTTGGGTAAAGTTCCGGAAACATTCAATCCAATTTGTTACTGTGTTTGCCCTAGGCTTCCCATCCAGCATTGCAAGGGCGTAAGATGAAAGCAATTTTTCTTCCCTCCAGTTCCAAAATTAACTTAGCAAAACCCCAGTCCGGTCACTGGAAAGTGTTATAGAGTGCGAACATTTCATAAATTAATTTTCCTCTTCCGTTGTCTGATTCGGGCCCTTTATCCCGCAGTTCAGCCATCCGGTGGTTAATTAAGGGATGTAATTAAAACTCCTTTTGCGCCACCGCACGAGATTTTTTCGATAGGCCGTGGATCGCTAAATATTTTAAAATTGTTTTCCATTTGTAGGGAAAGCCTCGGGACTGATAATGTGTTCTTTGCAACGGGTTTTACCGATGATGGTTTTCCGAACCGGGTTTCAAGCTTGCTGTGATCCGTTTCGTCAAATTTCGGCACCTTTTTTTAAGGGATTCCAATTGCGAGAAAATTAACAGAAGAAAATCAAAAAGGAGAACGAATTAAGCTAAACACGAAGCGCGCACAAACCCGTCGAAATTCAATTTATCACCCCGAAGGTCTCCGAATGGCTCCGTGAAGGAGGAAAAGCTTTTCTCGCCTCCGGTTAGCTGCATAATAAGGAATATTATTTTCTCGGTTTTCTACATTAAACATACGGGTCGCAACGGAGCCAGGATCATCCCGGCGTTCGGTCTTGTTCCAGTGTCACGCTTTCCGTCCACAGCGTAATCTCTGTCATCCGCGTTAATCCTATTCCACCGTCAAGAGGATTAAAGCCCTTTATTACCCTTTTCCGTAATCTGGAATTACATGGCAAGAAGTGAACGGTGGGGAATTTCATGCATAAGCTTGTCCCATCCATAGCCTGTGCTTGAGGGTAAAGAGGCGCATTATATGTTGCTTCAGCATGAAAAAAAGGATTTTCACACGAACAATAGAAATTATTTTAAACATTTTTATTTTTCGTAAGCAAATTGATGATCATATTTCAATACATTTAAGCTACTGTTCATACCCAGCACCTCGCCCTCAACAGCAGACATGACGCAAGGGAAAATAATGTTTATCTGTAGCCAAATCCTTTCATCTCAAAACTCGAACCTTCCAAGTAGTGAAAGCGAAAATGAATTCATAAATACATTCTATCCCCGTAGGGCATCCACTGAGCCAAATATGGTGCTTTTATTTTCCTCCGATATTGCACCATCATCATCGGATTGAGGAGGGAGTGGGGGGATGTAGAAAACCTGTAAAATACTTTCATCAAAGAAAATCAACCGAACATGTACTCATTGCCCTTGTGGCAAAAAAAGCACTGCGTAAAAAACATTCGCCAGATAAAGTAACCGGATAAACGACCTACGCAACTCCCAAGTTGAAGTTCTGTTTTTTTTTCAGAAGGTTTTTTGACGGAAAAACAACAAAACCCATCTGCAGTGAAACTCGATAGCGGCACAAACAAAATCTGGGGTGCTTGTTCGAACAGGATAATGCTTTTTTCCTCGAACCGAAGCATTACGCGCTAAGGATTAGGAACGCTCGCTAGAAGCGCGGACCGAAACTGGCAGGTTTCCATTACGCTCGAGGAAAAATGCATCGTTCAACAACAAACATGCCTCACTAAAGAGAAAAAAAATCTTTTTCCCATCGAAACGGCTCGGATAAGTTGGGTTTCCGTAGCAATACAACAAGAGGCAGAATAAAAATGAGCACCCCCTTCGGGAAAGAAGATAAAAGAACACTACAACACGGAAAGATGAAAAAAAAGGTACGCGAACCGGAGAATGCGGTACTCGGAACGGACAAACAGGAAGCAATCACGGATGAAAGCCATCATTCGAGTGCCTTTTACAATTTTGTTTAGTCATTTTAATGCTACTCGACAAGATGATGGATCCTTGCAGTGATGAGAATGAAGCGTTCGGTTCAACTTTGAAATATTATACAATTACCTTTCATCGAGTGCCGGCTGAAGGGCGCTAGAACAACTTTAATCAATTTTATCTTGCTGTAAGATAGAACACACAAATGCTATTAGGATATTTCTTTCCTAGCAAAAAACCTGCTAACAACAACAAATATGTACCACAGTTCAAGTTCTTCTTTATTTCTTTTCATGTTTCGCACCTTCTCGTATGTTTCAGTTTGTTCCACATCGTCCCAGTAGTAATTAGCAATCAGTTTGATCAATTTGTTCACAGAATTATTTAAAAATAACTTGTATTATGCTTTGCGTTCTTTTCAACTTTCCCTTCTACGTTCTTACTCATCCATTCGTTTGCTTTTGCATTTGCTATCTGATACATTAATTTTATCATTAAACTTTTTGCATGGTTCCCTTTTAACCTTTTATGTCGAATTTCTTCTTTCGGTTTTTTCAATTTCAATTACATTTTGCTTCATGATGGAATCGGAGGAGTTATTTACATATTCATCTTAACCATTTTTTCTATTGGTAGAGTGTAAAACGAGCTTGAAACGAGATTTGAAAATTTCTTTGAAAAATAATTAATGAAGGCTATGACAAAAAATAAATCTATTGAAATCAGAAAAGTTTTTAAATTATCAGAAAAATATAGGACCCTTGATGCTTTTCACGATGAAATGATAGTACAAGCATGCTCATGTTGAAAATATAAAAATAAACAACTTGAACTGTGATTTGCTCTATTGGACATTTTTGTTTTTGAACAATTTTTCACGTATCTCAAAATCATATAACCTTGCCAAAAAGAGCACCAGAAGAGATCCATCTCACTGCCAGCGTTCCCAAATCATTGAACAAAACCGTAAGAAATGTGGAAACTATGCCAACATCAACCTGCTGCAACTCGCCACGAAACCTCGAAACAACAAAAAGCGCCAACGCTCCTCAAGTACGGAATTCATTTCGAAATAATTTATCTTTCCGAGATTTGTTTTTATCTGCCGACTTCCACGTACTGACCTGTCTCAGTGTATCCTTTCCACCACGGCCGTTGGCTCCCATCAT
The DNA here is from genome assembly GCA_000441895.2 of Anopheles sinensis. Taxonomy (NCBI): domain Eukaryota; kingdom Metazoa; phylum Arthropoda; class Insecta; order Diptera; family Culicidae; genus Anopheles; species Anopheles sinensis. Next base: position 844,742 of record KE525346.1, read on the forward strand.
GCCCTTTCCTTTATGCTGACCGCCATCAAGGACTCCACTGATATATTATTTTATTTTATTCCGTCTACTCGACTCGTCGGTCACCACCTCGAACGCAACGCAAAGCATGAGAAACAAACGATCGACCTACGTTTCCTTTTCTCCTATGCACCACCGAGACGCCATGGCCTTTGTTTGCTACCGATTGTGTCTTTTCATTGCACTTCGCATTTTTACTCTTCTTTTCAACCCCAAAACTAGTTTGTTGGTTTCTATCTTTAGTATCTATTTTCACCCTCCCGTTTCCGTGCACCTTGTCAAAGATGAACGGACCCCATCTGTCTTGCTCTGCGAGTGAGTGAAGTATGGAGCGACCGTTTTCCCGGCTGGGAACGGGACTTGTTTGCAGCATGATAAATGTTTATATTTACAGGTTCGCATGTTACACATGCTTGCGCGCCAGAATGGAACTGTCTTGCTTCTGGCGCGATTCTTGCGCCATGAATCAGGATTTATCAATTCCCCAAAACTTCGTGTGCCAGACAAATGTTATCGCTTCAGAATTGATACCGACGAGAGGAACAAAAGTCAGCGCTTATCTTCGTGGAAAAATAAAAAATAATAATAACGGTTACTCACGGGAGTCATAAATAAATAAAAGGCTTACAATGCCGGTCCATTCCTTTGATTTCTCGTGACAAATTTACCCAAATTTTAATGATTATTAATTGTGAAGTGATTTTTTTTCACTTAATTTATTCAAAAATTTTGTCTATGAAACAATGTCGTGAAAGTTTATTTACATAATTTTACTAACGATTTTCATCTGACAAATTATACGCTTAAAAAGTTGAACACAACAATTAAAAGTAAATGTACTCGTTTTTCACATCTGCCCCACGCCAGGCACGAAAGCAAAACCCGATCCCTATAAAATTAATGGCAACGCAGGAGATTCCGTTGTTGTGCAACTCCGGTACGTATCTTATCTCACCGGGAAGGTCCGCAATCCCAACAGCAATAACAGCAGCACGAACGGCAAAATGTTGTTACTCCGCAATCCCTTGGCACCTTGTATCGCCGCAGGGTGCTCGCCTGAGATGATGCGTGCGTTGTTTTTTATTCCCCGGTACGATCACGTCAGACGATCGATACATTGTGTAAAATGTAAAAGCACATGCGTTGAATTTCCCAGCAAACCGTCCCAGCGCAAGAGCCATCCCGGGATGAATGATGAAAGTAAAGATAGTAATTTTAATCGGGTCAATATCGTCGGCTTACGGTGAGCCGTCCATTATCATCAGGCTTTCAAAAGCCAGAAAACTACAAGAGAAGGCAACAAATTGCAACACTTACCATTAAGCACATGAACGTGAACCGTCATCGGGTTGGCCGTCGATGGCAAACACGTGTACTTGCCGGAATCGGAGGACCGGGCCCGCTGGATCAGCAGGTAGGACGTGGTGATGTCGCCCTTCTCCGTGATCACCGACACGCCGCCCCGTGGTGAATCGTAGTTGATTTCCTGCAAAATGGCAAAAAGGAACGATTTTCGTCAACGCAACAGTCGATTTCTGAGGAACCATCACGACGTCGAATTGATTTGAAAAAGGATTCTCCCCTGAGTCATGAGGGGAAGAGTGTAGGACTTCCGGGAAAAATGTTCCAACGCCTATGTGAAATGAATTCCCTATTCTCCCCCGCTAGGTGTGCAACATAGTATTACTATGCGGCTAAATCCGTACGCCAACAAACACAATTTTATTACGATCTCCAGGAAAACCCCAATGGAGGAAGCCAGTCTCTTGAATTCCTAGAACCCCGTCCGAGGCTTGGAATGGGTTTTAAAATTACACCGAACGTCAGCCAACGGAAGACCAATCGGGTCGAAACCCGAAATTAGTTCATGCGTCATCGATTGCAACGTTCCAAGAAGGAAATTCCCTTTTGTTTGTGAAAGCACAGTTTCCCAATGGTCATAGTAAACACAATGCTTCAACAATCTTCTTTTTCATTTTACAAATAGAATCAAACCTTTGAAGCCTTCCAGGATCTCGGTGGATGCCAGGAATTCACATCTCCCCCTTCTACCTTTCTATTTCGGAGGACAAACAATTTGGAAATTCCATCTTCTCGAAAACCTCATCAAAACCAATCGAACGTTCAATCGCTCCGGGAGTGTCGGGGCATGTGCCAATCAAACTGTTGGCTAAACTCATTAAGTTATTTACCATCACTTTGTGGTTTGTGTGGAAATGTTTCGCAAATAGATAAAGCCAGAGGGAGCGATATGATCGTAAGATACGTTCAACGCAAATAGGTAAGTGAGGAAAGTCGGACATTTGATTTTCGTCAGCGTTAATTATTCGCTCAAACAACCAGTTTATTCACCGACGTTGCACGGCTTTGAAGGATTTGCCGAACAGCCTATGGGCAGAAAGTAATTTGCAAACTGCTTTCGGGAGGGCCATCAATCTCGAACATCCGGTCGAGGTTGGAGGCGATCCACCACGAACTGATTCCCCCACGCTTTTAAACCGTTTCTAGAGCCACTCGCTACAAAGAGCTCGTGGAAAAGCGTTTGAAAAGGTAATCAAAAATAATTGAAAGTGCTTTCGCGAGTCGGCCAGCGTTCCCCACCTCCACGAAGGTACCCTTCGACGCGATAGTCAACCTTTTCCTCCCACCAATTATCTATTACTCTACGGCGTAGAGAAAGGCACATGTCAACGCGGTCCGGCCAACCGTTGGCCAAAGCTGCCAAAATGCTAATGCGAGGCCATTTCGTTCCAGCGAATTGAAAGCCCCGATGGTTCCCAATTAGTGAGTCGCACGTGGCGCCAGCCTAAATCATTTGAAAATCGCCTCATTTAGTCGCCATTCTTCACCGGAAATGGTGCACGGTTTCGGAACGGCGACCGGATGGACAACACGGAATTGCACTCCACTATTCGCGGCGGCATTAACCGGGTAATTGGTGCGAATTATGCTAACGAGTGGGAACCCATTAAATCGGGCACCCGTAATGGAGCCGCTTTTAAAAGTGGGCCGAAGAAAACGCTATCGTGGACGGGTTACCGTTTTCGGGTTCCTAGGAAAGGAATGAATTATCCAGCGTTAAGAAATATTTTCCTATACCGTTGTATTTCTTTCTGCTTTGTTATTTTTTGTTCCATGGTTTTTCACCCCCAGGTCCAGCTGTTGCGCTCCTTCGTTTGACCTAAGTGCACTTAGCGTTTAAATGGAAAACTCGAGTCGAAAGGTCGGTGCTAGAGGTTATTTATTTCGCACCTTTCGCAACTGACCGACCACGGCTAAAGTTACCTAAGACTTTCTGTATTTTATCCAAATAAGAAATGATGGTCAAAAGAAGAGAATAATGTTAGGTTGAAACTCACTTACGCTTCACAGGGAAAGCGTTTGTTGTGAGATAGAAGAGTTCTTTCACCTATTTGCGATTATCCTCAGACTTAAGTGAAGTGAGTCCCCTCTATGCTTACCTCTCCGTTGTGCGTCCACTGGATCACTGGCGGTGGCTCGGGAAGATGTTTCACTATGCAGGTAAGGTTCACCGTCGACCCGGTGTCGATGTAGAGGTCCGGCCCGCCGACGACGGTCGTGATGGGTTCTGTGAACGAAGCATAAATGGGGAAGGTACTTTCTTTAATATGCATCTACGGAGAAAACTCTAGGTGTTTAATGAAGTGCTCAGCTGCGCTTAGTATAAATTCCCTTCGTGTTTGGTGTTCAACATCGACATAAACTAATGCCGAGCTTTCTGTTTTCCTGTTACCAGGTACTCACGCCTGAGAAAAGCTCACTTTCCGATACCATTTACTATAAATGCATGCAGCATCAGCGTCGTCGTCCTGACCTAAGTGTTTGCCCGTGGCCTGTGCTGCAAAGTCAGTAAATTACGGCACTGCTCCATGCAAGACCGGCGTGTTTGCTCAAACTGCATAATTTATCAATCAGCACCCTCCGCATCGAAGCTCCACTCGGGCCGTAGATTACATCGAGATTACGCTGAGAGGTGTTTATTAATTTCTTAAAGTCCCTCCCCTCAGCGTCTGTGCGGTCCGTGCGGGGCTAATAATGGCTAGCTCACTGTGGAGAAGATAGTAATGCCACCGTTCTGCACTGCGGTTGCATCCCGGAGACCCGTAAATCTCTTTTCAAATCCCAATGTCCTGCTCAGCCAGCCACATACGACGAAATAATTTATGCCCTGCAAATGCCACCCACCGAAGGAATGGAAACCACCCTCCCGGAGCGCACACTGATGTATGATGTTAGTTCGCTTCCCGATCCTCTGGAACGCGGTAAACCTTTGTACGATGTCGATCGGTGTTGCTGCTTGACGTCCTTCGGAGAAGCTGGCGTACTACGCACATGCGGAAACTGTTGATGCGTACGTAACACCCTGTTTCCCGGAATTCCTACTCCCGCAGATTCAAGCGACTCCACGGATGCACTTGGGAATTTCCCTCGTAATGAAATTCCGCATCGTCAGCCAGGGGGGTTTTCCCGTGCGAGCGACCAACATGCGCAAATGATGGATGATAATGGCTTTGATTTCCACCGGGAAATCGCTTTAACGGTTTTTATTAGACCACTAAACGAGCCACCTGTGCCTTCCTCAGCCGATCGGGATCGATCGTGTGTCGGAACGTTTGCCGCGATCCAACTAAACCTAAGCTACGACCTTTACGACGCCACCGCGGAAAGAAAGGTATTACCCATCTGGGAGATAGGGTTGCAGAAAACGAACCAAATGGAAAACACCTTGTTTTGGGAAACACCTTAACGCTAGCGAACGTGAGCGGAAGAAGTCAATCCAATAAACTTCCTAATTGCTTCGTAAACGCTCCGCAAGGTATTTTTACCGGCACGTTTTCTTCTCCCCCCTCCCACCCCCTTCTCCCGATTGCTTCTTCAAATCCACCCCCCCCCCCCCCCCTAACCCAAAACACATGCGTCAATGTCAGGCGAAGCGCGAAGGGAAAAACATAATTAGTCTGTCAATCTCCTGCAGTGGAATCTGTTCGCGACGTCCCTATTAAAGGGCGGGCAGGGTTTTTGCGCATTAGTGTGTGGAATTTCGTAGTGGTTTTGGTTTCCTTTTTTTTTTTAGAAACCTCGAGCATATTTTTGGTTGAATGGAAAAATTCAGGGAATCTAAGAAAAACCCCCAATCGTCTAAATCAGGGGTCGACAAAGTACGGCCCGCGGGCCAAATTCGGCCAGCCAGCTGATTTAATCCGGCCCTTAAGAAAATTTTAGCGCACCATATGAAAAAAAATACTCTTTTCTTGACGGATTTGTTCACGATATCACCTCTTGTTTTCCCCCAATAATGTACGTTTAAATTGTTTAACGAGGTCTCCAATGGCAGGAGACTTCCTTGTATCCTTTTTCTATCTTGTTTTCATGATCGCTCGACAATTTTCAAGCCTCAAGGGCCAAAATAACATGTTTAAGGAATACAACTTTCGACACCTTTATGAATTATAAATATAGAGCAGTATATTCAAAACTTTCCATAAAACCACGACATTTGAGTAGAGGAGTAATGTCGATGGTAATTTACAGTGCAATGAACCAAAAGTTATGTGTTGAAAAAGTGCATAATTCAACGAAAATAAGGCTACATGGCTCAAATAGTTAAATGGTTAAAGAGAAATATTCTATTTTACAACACAGTTTTATGTAACTTAATAATTGAAAAAAATTGATACTCGAATTAAAAAGGGTTAAACATTACTTTCAACATATTAAGCCATGGGTTAAGGTGTTCGGCCCGCTCTTGCGAGTTCTTTTCTATCATCTGGCCCTTTTCAAGAAACGCTTGCCGACCCCTGGTCTAAATAACGAGACATTCTGATGGGACGGATGTGACGAATACGAAGAAAAACTCTAATCAAAGAAAAGCTCGTGTGAAATTGGTTCTCAATTTCATTCATTCCGGCGCAGGCCAGACATTTCCCTCCCGATATCGAATTCCGAAAAATAGCGTGCGAAAAAGGGAAACCAACGTGGAGACGTTCGTGCGTGCGTGCGTGCGTGTGTGTGACCATTCAACCGTCACGGCCGCAGACAAAAGCCCCAACACGCAAGGAATTCTCAGCCCCACGCACACGGAAAAGGGTGGCCGGAAACGCGACCGCAAAACCTAAACCGCTATCGGGTGTCGCGCCTGGGGAGTGCTGCCGTGGGAGTGCTGACAACTCCCGGACCAATAAACAACTTACCGACGACCGACAGCGTCATCGAGTAGCCGACCGGGGGCGTCGTGGAGATTTGACACTCGTACACGCCGGAATCGCGCTGCTGCGGGTAGAGGACCTGAAAGTGAACGGAGCAAAAGAGGGGAAAAACCGAGATGAACACGAGTAGTATTGGGCCCGCAAAACAAAACCAAATAAAAATCGGAGAGCAAGAAAACACACACACACAAACACTCACACATTCACCCCAAAACAACTTCCAATCCCGAGCCATCCAATCGAACCGATAGGCCATCAAGGATTGCTCCGAGAACATGATACTGTCGGGGGTGTTGGACTAGCCAAGCTTGGCTTGGCTTGCTTTGTGGTGGAAAGGGAGGCAGGGGAGGACGGTGAATTTTTCCGAGGAAAACATCGACCGGATAATTGAGTTGCTGGTGCAGGAGGTTTCCCAAAAGCACAGTCAGGCAACTTCATCCTTTCTTTACGCGACTGGGTGTTCTGTGAATGGTGGATGAGAGAAATTTTCCCAGGAACACACACTTGCACACACACAGCCATACACACACAGACGGTCTGGGTTCCTATCTTTCAGGGATAAAACTTCACACCAGCGGGCGATAAGATTCGAAACTTATTATGTTATCGATACCGCGCGCTACCGGACGGGACGAAGTCGTGGAAATTGGGAAGGATTGGGCTTATGTTGGGGGAAGATGGAAAAAGCATAACGTGGGGAAACTGATTGGGCCGAGCGGCGGGGACCTGTCTGCTCTTACTTTACCGCAACCTATAGCGGGAGAAGATGTTGGTGATTGTTTGAGGAGTAGTTACGGGAAGGAACTTCTTTACCTCAAAGATGATCCGATAGACCAATCATAAATGCCCGATACAAAGCCACAAAACCATTAGGAAAAGGGAAATAAAAACCCTACGAAACCTTTTCCCGCCATTACATTCCGACTCTGGCCCGACTTGAAGCGATTTTGGTCTATTTTGATTACTTATGAAAATCGAAACAATAAGAAGAATCATGTAATATTTCTCTTATTTTGTAACTGTTTAGAAATCAAACTGTATCATACTTTTCCATAAAGCAAAATAATTTTATGTATTTATAAAATTAACCCAAATAGACATGAAGAACTTTTCTGAATAAAATATTTGGTTTATTTTGAAACCAATCAAGTTCATCAGCAAATAAATGCAGCAATAAATTTTGCAGTTATCTTCTATCCAAAACTATGAGCTTTGAAATAAATGGCAAGTTAAATAAGCAAAAAACTGTTAAAGTATTCTCTGGACTTTTGCTATGCCACTTTATTGGGAAGAGATTTGAGCACAATGTAAAGTGTGAGCTAAAGTGTAACAAAAACTTACAATGAAAGGTTTTGAAATTGTTGCTCAAAGTTGAACAAAACACTCGTTGATTAGATTTTTACCAATTCTTTTGTTTGCTGACTTTTTTGTCGTCAAAACCATTCATTTATATTTAACGATGGAAAAGATCAAGGTACTCATTAACCGAGATCATGGTTTGTTTGTTACCGGTAACACGCATGAACAGCTTCCATTAAAAGGATTACTTAGTAAGATTAACATACTGACCCGCCTTAACTGCTGCCCATAAAGACAAAATCTCTTTCCCTATCTTACAACTCCGAAGCGGAGTATCCGTTCCGGGTATCACATTCCAAGCGTTCGAATAAAATGGACCCTCACGGCCATTCTAATCCATCGGCTGATCGAATAACGAAAACCCGACACTGCAATCAAACGCACCACGGCCATGATCGGGTAGATTACCAGTTAATGAAAATCTTAGCGAAACATGTGTCGTTTTCTTCCGCGTGCCTGGGGAGACATCTTCCGCTAAAGGCAGCGCTGGGAGTCATAATTCGATGCAGCATATTGGCGCCGGGGACAACTTTTACGGGCGAACGGCGTCGAGTAAGTTATCATGGCCCATTATCATGAATAGTAATGAACCACCGCGGGTTGGGAGCGAATGTGGGGGAAGGAGGGATGGCATCTTGGCAGAGGATAAGAAAGATATCAGTTTGAGACCCACGCTTACCTTCAGCGACCAGTCGTCCAGCTGGGGATTGTGTACGCTCTGGTAGCGCTGGTCGGAGGTGTAGGTGGCCTTTCCCACCGTCAGCAGATGCAGATCCCGGTGCCGGATCCACGAGACCTGCGAACGAGAACGAAACGGCCGAAGGGTGGTTAGGCTTAATTAAATCAAGCCCGACGGCCCAACGGCCCAACCGGAAGAGCCCGTGCTTACCGTGCGGTTGCCGAGATTTCGTACGCGACAGTTCAGGTAGGCCGTGTTCCCAACCAGGGCGGTGACGTTGCGCGACGCCGAGATGTCGAAGTACGGGCCCCGGTCGAGCGGATTTTTCGCCACATCGTCCGCCTCCAGCTCCGCCTCGTCGAAGGACGACGTCTGGAAGTAGTGTCTCGGTGGTGTGTACGTGTGCGGTTCGTCGATGTCAACCGATTGTGAGCGCGAGAAATGACCTGGCAAAGGGGATGTTAGCGGGTGGAACAGGACGAGAGAACCAACAAAGGATTAACTAGAGTCCAATGCTAGAGCCTCAAAAACGTCGCTTCGGAAGGAAGAAAAGTTTCCGAGCTTTTGGCAGATACTTTGAAGGTGATTGTCGATGTTAATTAAATCTTAGAACGGGGAATTAGAATTTTATTTGCATAACAATATCCTCTAATCTAATTGAGAGAAAAATATATTTTCGTGTTTTTTTCATAATTTTTTTTGTTGTTGAAAGAAATTGTGGTTGTATGTATACGAAAAATTAATTAATATTTCTTTATCCATCAATTCAACATAACTGTCCCAAACGCCAGAAAAGAATATAAAGTGAAAATAAAGTCTTGTTAGAACTAAAGAAAATTATGTAACAGTTTTTTTATTGCGTTGAAAGTAGTGTTCAGGGATAAACTAGATAAATATATTTTATACAAACAAAAATAAATTTGAAATAACACTAGGTAATGTAAAAAGATAATTTTAAAAAGGAAGAATTGTTACAAAAACCTTGTTTCTAGTCAAACGGTTTCAAAATGCTGGAAAATGAAGGGTGTTGTTCAACACACAAAGCTTCCGTAACTTCCTTAGTAACATGTTTTAAAGAATAATACAATTGAAAATAGGTAGTTTAGCTCCATAAAACAATGACAGCTTATTTCCACTTACCGTAGCTGATGTTGAGGAGAATCATCACAACCGCAATTTGCTTCATAGTTCTCAGATGTAAAACCGACCCATATTCTGTCGGAAAGAAATGAAAAAAGAGGGAGAGGGAAAAATAAACATTCAAGCCATTTAGGAAAGGTGTACAAAGTCGTTTACATCCAGATGTCAGACCAGACCGCAAACAACAAAACCGAACGAATAAACAAGAGCAGGGAAATTTAAAGCGGTTCTTCGTACCCGCTGGAAAACAGAACAATAAACCCTCCACGCTTCTAGGGGGGAGGGCGGCGAGGAGTGTAAAGCTTGGAAAAATATAACACAAACCCTCCTACTGGGAACGCGTTTTCCCGGACTGTTGGTGTGGGTGAAGGAAACTTTTTTGTTCTTTGGCAGCGTTCGTTTCCACCGCCTCATTAACAACATCAACCTTCGCGCGAAGGACTGCAACTGTCTGGTTTGTAGCTATTCTTTTGCTCATACTCAGAGTCACACACACACTGAAGCCTCTAATTTATCGCTTGCCGTTCCGTTGAAATACGGTTCAAATGAGCACATTTTTCTTCCGACACGCTCAACACTTCCGTTCCTACCTTCACCAGGCGTGAAGTGTCAAGGTGAAACCCACCGCTGGGAAAATGCGCTCCGAAGCCCGGGAAAAAGCAAACAAAAGCCCATCAAAGCCGCACTAAAACTGGAGGAAAAGGAGGTTTGCTGGGTGGTTGTGTGTGCGTGTGTATGTTTTTAGAACATTCAAACAATAAAAATAACAGCGGAGGTTGAAGCGGAAATTTCCCACTTTCCGGAAGCCCCGGAAACGGTCCCATTCGGGGTGCCATATCGACACGGTCCAACGGTAAAAACGGCGCGCAACCAATGCCGGGAAATAAGGGAAAAATAAAGACCTGGAGAGAAAATGCGGCCCGGCTTACCGTTTTGCAATATTTATAAGACGCCCCACCGATTTACACCTGCGACATCGCAACGGTCCCTAACAAGACAAGATGGCGGCACGGTAACGCTTGCATCTTGCGTCAACCGCGCCAAACCTTTACCGAAACGGTGGCTAACAGGTTTTCCCCCCCCATTCCGCCCACATTTTTCCATTGTGTTTTCCGTCTTCGAACCGGGTAGGACAGTAAGAAAACACAGAGTAAGAGTTCCCGAGGCGCTGGCTTTTGCTCCGAGGTGTGATGTTTTCGCCATCACAAAGGAATTGGCCCTGGAATGCTTTCCAACACACACACACCGAATGCGTGTGTTTTCATCGCGAGTGACATTGCGCAGTTTCTTGGAGAATGTTTTCCTTCCATTTCGAATCGTTCATCTGCAGTTTCCTTCAACGCGAACGCCCTCCAGTGGGTGGCTGGCTTATCGCAACGGCTTTTGGCAGGAATTTGGTGTTAGTACCCCCTCCCGTTATGGCGCATATCTTTCGCGAATTTTCCCTCCACCTTATAACATCGGAGTGGTGCAGAAATGAAAATTGCTTCAGCTGCTTTTGGTTTGTGTTTCCCCCGGCTGGAATGCTCGAACGCAACCACCATCCGTGCTGACTGACAGATGGAAGAGAAACAAACGCCTGGCCACTGCCACTTGAAAGTTGGTGAATTGGAAGCTACGAAACTACGCGGAAAGCGCGTCCGGATGGGAGACGATGGCCAATTCGCAATGCAAAGCTGCTGAAGAATGTGCGACGTTCGCTGAGTTAACAGTCGCCACAGTTTTATTTTTGCCTGTTTCATTTTATATTTCTTGCAAAGTTCTTTCACCAACTGGTTGTTTGCTTTTTCTTTTTAGAACATGCACATTCTCAACTGAGTTGTTCTCTTTCCCCAGACTTTTCATCGCCCCGCCCCGAGGAGCGAAACTTTTCAATGAAACATTTGTGTGGAAAACAAAACAGACATCTTGTGGAAAGTGTGTGCTTTTTGTTTCGCAGAGTAGATATTTGTTGTCGGTTGTTTTATTATCTTTCGGAGGTGTGTTTTTATTTTTTCTTTTCTTTTTTTTCCTCTAACTTACCATCATTCAAATGCCCCCACGCGAACGGCATAGCTCAGCAGAACTTATCACAAAAGAATGTGCCTGGCTGTGCGAGCCATTTTCATTACGTTCGTTTTGGCACCGACTCCAGTATGCAATCGTAACCCGGCACTCGAAGAAAAACCGAAGTTTGGGGCCACAAAAACTTGCTTGTAGTTATTTCAATTTTGATCTGTATGCCAACCGATGCTGGCGTGTCTGTGTGTGCGTGTGATTTCCCTCAGTTCGTGGCCAAAAACCGCCTCCACACAGTCGGAGTTGGGGGAGGGATGCCATGAAATTGGATTTCAATAAATCTTGAAAGTTTATTAACAGCATTGCACCGATAAAAGGGCACATAAAATGAGCCCGTCTGGTTGAACCATCGGCCCGGAACGAGATGAAGCGAATTATCTCCAAGATAGGGGGAAGGGGGGACACCGAAATGGGGAGCTAAAATTGAATTCGGTCCAATTGCACACCGACACACACATATTGGAGCAATCTCTCTGGATAATTATCTCTGCATCGATTCCGAGCCTTGCATCTCGAGCGAGAGACAAAAACTGCACAACTGGGAATAAAAGTGGCACTCCTTCCCAATATCAGCATCCTTTCCCAAACGAAGTCTGAAGGCTGATAAAGTCTGACACTTGCAATCATACTTTCGATCGTCGGCTAACCAGTTTCAATGCTGGAGCAACGTTCTAATGAAATTGTAACTTTATTTAAGACTGTTGCAAAAGTTGTTCGTTCGTTCTGGGTGACGTTACTTGTGTGGTCTCCCGTTTTATCTTTCAACGGTTTGGCAAAAGGTCCTGAAGAAATTGGATTGTGGATTCGCCCCTGAGCGGTGTTGGTTTACGACACAAATTTGCATATCAAATGGTACAACTTTTGTCCTGTTTCAAGGTTGTAAATATTGAAACGCTTAAAGAGGTTATTTTTTATTTTCCTCCATCACAAAGGGGTGTCCTTATGGGAAGGGAATAAATCAAAATTAAATTTTTCCTCACTGAAATGTGTCGTGCTGGTGCAAGTATCGATCAGCATTATGCCACAACTTTTCATTACACAAATCATTTTCCCTTTCAACGCAACAGCACACAACCGAGATGGCAGGTGATCCATTCGCAAAGGTGCAAACACACCTCCCAAACTTTTTTGCAAATCGATCAATCTCACCCGCATCCAAACAATGAAACTCCACCAAAGTGACAACCCTTAAGACACACACACACACACACACGCTACATTCGGTATAAATATTCGAAATAAATCCACGCATCATGGAAAAGCTGCTGGAAAATAAATGAGTTAACTTTTTGCCCTACTCAACCCTGAAGGGGGAGGGAATGGGATCTTGGGGAACAAAAAGTTGTTTTTCCCCGAATTTCCCTCGAGAGTCCTAGAACTACCGGAAGCAGCCCGGAGCTTTCCGCAACATGGAAAAACGAAACAAACAAACAAGTAAAAAAAAACAAATCCATTACGTAATCGATCAGTGCGAACATATTCGCACAAATTTGCACCGAGTTTCCCCGTTTTCCCGTTCCCGAGATCGCAAATTTCTCACAAACCCCAAACCAGAGAAACCCCGGGAAACCAAACCAAGCGAGCAGCCAGTTTGCTTTGAATCCGAGTTGGCAAAAAGGCATCGGAATCGTCGGGCCTCTTTTGGCGCTATCTGGCGCGCACGGTTTGCCCACCGCCGATGATTAATGGCGCCTGGCGTCGGGTTATTTTATTTAGTTTTCCCTTATGCTAACCTCCTGGTTTTTTTATTGGCTGAAAACCCTCACATTTAGCCGCGCGTGATCGGTGGCGTGAAAAAGTGAATTACGCTAACGCCATGCATCCGCACATCCGCTGCCCATGCACAAGTTCATTGATTTCGTTCGCTAGATTGATGGTGGGTGGAAAAAAAGAGGAAAAACAACCCCGGGAGGACCAAGCGCGAGAGCGAAAACCGGAAAATGGAGGAATGGAGCAAAGCAGCGAAAACCTTTCGGGTAAGTTTTTCGCAAGTACAGCACAAACGGGGCTGGAAAAAGTTTTCCCGCATCCGGTGGCGAGGAATAAAAAAGGACCTAGCATGAAAAACTAAATCAAACAAGAGGGTTTGTAAAAAAAATACGAGTGACGAATAAATAAAAGAGCCACACACGCCCGCACCGATCACCATCATCATCATCATCATCAGCATCACGTTGAATTGATGTCTGCAGTTGGCATGGAATGGATTGTGTGTTTTCGATTCGATTAAAAGAAATCCGCTTTTCCGGCTTCATAGCGTTCTGGCGGATGGCTTATGAGCGAACCACCCGACGTTGCTAGGGGAGGGAAATTTCTGCATACACATAAACCGCTATCAATGCCTTTCACGTGCCCGTTCCATGTGTTGGTAGGCAACAGCATCAATGGAACCATGGAGGGGAACACGCGAGTGTTGGTATTAAATTGCGACTTTATGCGAATACAAATGGAGCAAACTTCGGACCAAAACGAACCCCCCGGGGGGTCATCAAACAGCGTACTTTCAGATTGCGCGCCGTTGGATACACATCCCGGGCAGCATACGTTTGGTTTGGCGGTAGAACTTCCTCTCTAACGGTAAAATTTAAGATTTATCCTCAATTTATGAAACCACGCGAGAAATATTGTTCCACGCGCTTCCACGTGCAGTAGAATTTTATCAATATAACGAGGGAAGCTATCGTGGCTCTCTTCCGTTTGTAATAACCGTTCCCGGTGGACTCCTACGCGCGGTATCCGGAAGCCTTCGGTACTTTCCAAAGCGAACGTTTGGCAGGAAATTTCCGGGGATTAGACTACGCTCGGCTGCCACGTAAATCCACACTGGCACGCGTTGCCCGAAAGTAGCTTCGCTTATGGGAACAGTACGTCCGGAAGTCGGGCGGAAAGTCGACCCACACGAGAACATCAAAGCGGGAAAGCACGTCGAGTGAATGTTGTAGAAGTTTCGTCCCGAAATTGATACTGTTGTGCAGCAAGCAAACAGCTGGAAAACAGAAACATTTCCAAAGCCCGTGAGGACCCATGATCAATTTTCCAAACTTGCGGTATATATGTACGAGATTTTCCACTCACACGTGTGTGTGTGTGGGGGGGGAACCCGTGAATAGGTGGTTCCTTAAAAACTTTCCAGAGCTGCTGGAATGGATCCTTCCAGGAATGTGAAAATTTTTCCCTCACGTATCTGATGGTGGTGGTGGGCAATCTGGCTTCCTGATTTTTACCTTCCGGCCACCACGACCACGACGTTGATGTCGACGACGGCTGGCACATCCATTAAGTGAGATGCTTAACTTTTTTCATCTTACGGGCTGGCACGTAGATCATGTTCCGGGAATCTGCCTCGGGGTAACAATTTTCCCCACTGCGTGCATCGTGCAAACAATTCGGAAAATTCCACGCGCTGAAAAGTAAAATCCACATGACGCGAAGGAGGAAAAAATAATAAACAAACAAGCGTCACAGGAACACTCGCTCGTCACACACCTTGCGCTAATGCGTGGAATGTTTGGGTTTTCCCTCCGAGAAGCCGGAGTCGTTAAGGAGCCGTTTGTGTATGTGATTCATTTGCAAATCCACCCCCTCGGGCGGCGGTTTGGCTAAGTCGTATAAATGAATAATGTTGTGCCTCTGCCTGCCTGCGGTCACGAGGATCAATCGAACCGGTTTTGTCTGTATTGATCCTTGGTGCGCCTGGAAAAGCGATACCCGCAGGCCACCGCAGGCATTAGGCAGTTTATCTTATCCTATTTTCCTCCTCCCCTCCGAAAGGCGCACCCTTTCTCAATTGATAAGAAGGCTTAAATCACCCTTTACAGCGACCGAGCGACCTGTGTTCGATCGTTTGTGAATGTTTCCGGAACATAACGTTCCGGTTGAAAATGGGTCACCTTGAAAGGAATGATGTGTATTTTTCTGGTTTATTGTAAAAGATAACAAGAGCGAGGAAAAACAGCCAGCATATTTTTAGGCTAGGATGACAGCAACTTTGAAAACACAAAATGGTTGTGTAAAAGGAGGTGTTTTTCCTCCTCGCGCCAAGGAAGTTCGTTTACGTTCTACACGTGCTAAATGTATCGATAACAAAGCGTCATGGCGTGGAAGGAAACCATTTATCAACTCGGAACAACGTGTGACGGCGGGGTTCCAAAAATTACACAAGAAAACAGTCACTCCGGGTGACACTTTTTGAAGCAAGAAAAGAATAACTTACAAGAAGAGAAAAAAGAAAAGTTTTGTCTTGTAAATTGTTTTGAAGTTGAAGAGTTTAGAAGACATCCCCCAATCGTACTTCATTTGTTCAAATTTTTATTTTACCAAAAACAAAAACCACGCCCGGCAGGACTTGACCAACCCCAAGCCGAACCGGTTTACGAAGGATTTTACAACGAATTTTCTCTTCACCCAACGCTAGTGAGACACTTCGAGAGCATCTATTTGCACGCGCTTTGGATTTCTTTTTCAACCATACCATTGAGAGCTTCTAGGTCGTGCGAAAATAAACTGCCCCACTGGAGGAAAAACCCACAAAAACAGGACACGGACTTAGGGCGCTGTGGGCGAAGCTTTACGAGCCCATGATAAATGTTCTGGCGGTGGATTTTGACCTTCGCAAGATTTACAACCGGCAACCGGCGGGTGCGTCTGCTCCGGTTCTGGCCCTCGTCAAGATTTATGTAACATCGTTCGCAGGTCCGGAGGGCGCGGGGAAAAATGATGGCAAACAGGAACGAAACGGTCACCAGGCGCAAGCGATGGCAACATGGCCAGGGTTCGGATCCGTGCCCGAGGAGCACCTTGTCCTCGGGAGGCAAAAAAGGAAGCGCCCGCGTACCGAACCGGAGCCAATGTCAAATGAGATTACATTTCGCTCAATTTAGGATTTTCCTTCAATCGTCCCCGGGCCGGACGCTGGGGGAGGAGTGGAGTAAATGTCCTTCACGAGACAAACCAGTTTTATTTGTTCAACGTAATTACGGCGGGTGAACGTTTTCATCGCCCCTAGGAAGCAGCGAAACCAAGGACAAGACTACCGACCATTCCAACCGAGGTTCTCTATTTTATTTTATTCCTTTTTCTCTCCCCGGACCGCAGATATATATTTTGTGGGCAAAAGTTACAGCATCGGCAGAAAACTAGCCGGCGTCTTTTGGTTGGTCCGTATAAGGTCACTGCCAAAAGTTGTCTCAAGTGCTCGTAACCGCTATTATTTCCATTTCCACTTTCATTCTACGACCCAAATAAATGATAGGTCATTCAAAGTTTCCGGAAGGCAACGGACTCGGACTTCAACTTTAGTTTCGGAAAATTAGAAGAATTAGAAAATGAAAGCTTTAAACTAGCTAGCTTTCTTTAACTACAGTCTTACGTTAAACAGTGTTCGTCACGTCCTGGTAAAATTCTTTTTCCACTGTACGATAATTTAGAATTTCAACACGCTCCTCTGAAGGAAAGCGTTCGCAAACGGAGCAAGCCACAATTATTTCTCGCAAAATTCCAGCACCGCACCATTTGAGGCTACGGCCAACGTTTCAATCAGGAAAAGGCAACTCCGGGAAAAGCGTAAAATGTTTGCAATGAGACGGAAATTCCGGTCGAAGTAAAAAACAACCAACCACGCTTCTTGGAAAAGCGTAGAAGAATCAAGACTCGAAAACGATCCGCACCGAGCGGACTACGAACGGAAGCGGTTGGGCAAGCTTACGATGGCGCGTTCCCGGGGATACTTCCGGTGCCACGGGTCGAAGCGGAAATCTGATTAAAATGGAACATTTTAACTGTGACTACGCAACGACACCGAAAGGGAATGTGAACTACAATCCGGTTTTTCCTCCCCGCCCAAGGCATCCGGCTCGAGCCATCGGAAGCGGAGCTGGTCAGTGAGCTGAATGTTGATGAGGAAACAACAGCAACAGTAAAAGGCTAGGTGCAAAGGAAAGCCTAGGGTGACTTTGAACCTCACACAATCCTTGTGTGCTGAAGATGCACAGGGAAAATCCAGCGACGGCCTAATGAAGTCAATTGATCTGCCCTAATGGCGAGATCTGTGAAAACATCCCACAGCGTGACGCTGCCGTTAAGCTTATTAAGTGTGATACACTTTGAGCAAAAGAGACTTATACCGACCGGGACCGAACGAAAGAAAAGCCGAACACAAAGGAGTCCGCTTTCTAATGGAAAAGATTGAAACACAGGAAGAAACCGGGGGGCTTACACCGAAATCCCCTTAGATCGTCTAGTAGCGCGCGGTCGGACGAGTTTCGGGCAACGAGTGAGAGACGGTAATAAAAAGCACATAAAACAACCCCTCGAAACAACACACATAAACCGAAAACCAAAGGGAACATTAATTTAAATTCAAGCATCGCTAATAATGTTCCCGAGCTTTTCCGTTCGAGCGGCCATTAATTTTTCATCAGTGCCAGCCAAATGTGCAACACAATGAAGTTGTGCCCTGAAACGAACTGAACGAACGAACCCAGACTAGGCTAGCGGGTTTTAGCATAAACCTTCTCGTGTCCGCTTCTGGACACGTAAGATGGATTAATGCGTATACCCCGGTACGGTTCGAGCAAATGCAAATAAAGGTTCGGCCGGTTCGAGCTGAAGGCCCTTTCGAGCGAACAAGCACAAGAGTGAAAGCAGCGTGGCGCCCCTTTTATTTTTCGCTTTTGCTTTGCCCGTTCTTTTTCCATCAAAATTTAATCCGAACCTTCAGAACCCAATTTTGGTGAACGAAAAATGTATGGTTATCCTCGACACGTGTTGGACGGTGTAGGAAAATCAATATGGTAGGCCGAGCGGACACAAGATTTAACCAAAAGCTCTTTAGTTTCGGTGGAAAACTGAGTTGAAAATTTCAGTGAGAAATATAACCAAATTTTATTGAATCAACTCTGATATTAATTTACAATCAAATCTCTTTCTTCGTCGGTTCATAATGAAAGAGTTTGACACGAGTTTAATTGAAATTTCAAACCCCGCAGGGATGTCTCGGAAAAATCAATTATAAATCAACCCAACAACGAGCTGGCCGCGATAATCATAGTTCCCCGGCCGACTGCCGTAATTAAACTCAACAGATAACACCAAAATGAATGATAAATTACGCGCGCGGCCTGTTAACCCGTTTTGGGTTTCGGCATTAAATTAAAAACTTGTTACAAGAATGTTGATCCGGCACGTACCTTTTTAAAAAATGTTCATGTTAATCGCGGGTGTCCTCTCACTCGGGCCTCCCGCTGACTGCGCTCTTCGGCAAGCGCGACCTAAAGGGCGATGTAGTTAATCCGTAAAACATCCATTTATCCTTCCTTTCGCACTTTTCGGCGCTGTTGCTGCGGTTAAAACTTCAACTTCTTCGACGGTTCCTTTCTTGCGGCAGCCACAAGAATGCCGAGTTGAGCGTCGACGACGCGCAACAGGGAAAATTCTAAATTTTCCTCGAACCCTTTCCAACACTTTTCGCGCGCGCTCAAGAACCACACGGTTGACAATTTGCACCTTCGTTCGCCGAATTTTCGGATGACCTTTTCACTTTTTTGCACGTTTTTTTTTCATCCAACACACAACCCTAAAACACACGGAAAGCTATTAGGAACGAGCGTTCCAAAACGGAAAAACGACCCCCGGAAAATTTCGAAGCAAACGCTCGAGTAGCCACCGTTTTTTCCACCCCAATTAGTTTGACGATGTTGCCTTTCCGGTTCCGCCCGAAGGAGTTGGGATGCTGGTCCAGCTGATGAAGCACTCTGCCACGCCGCTCGACGGGTGCGTGTCTGTGTTGGTGAATTTTCTAACCCTTTACACTTGTGCGCCACATTTTCCCGACGATTTATCTTTTTTTTTATCTTGACTTAGGGTTGGGTCGGGATGAAACGGTGCCTTGTTTTCGGGGTCTCGTTTGTTGATGTTCCCGGGGTTTTTTTTAACTTTATTTCCGAGTTGGGATGTACTACCGTTTTCCACGAAAAACGAAGCGAACGGTCCACGTGTTTTACGAAGCGATGGAAAATCTAATTTTGTAAATTCCTGGAGAATGAAACACCATGGAACCAACCGACGGATGAAAATGCGCGACTACCCGGAGACCGAGCGCCGAGGAACGCTTTTCCTTCCGGACCAGCTTTATGACATTTTCCAACCTCCGCAGGGTTTTCCCACGGTTGTTCGCGGAACGTCACCCTTTAAACTTCCGTTCGCTTCACCAACCTTTCACACACCGTTACCACAAACGCGGGTACGCATACGAGCGAGCACACAAACAGACACGAACACCCACACAAACACACAAACAACGTGTGGCCTTAGCATGGGCCTAGGAAAAACTCAATCAGCATCTCGTACCAATCTCGAACGGAAGGAGCGATTTGTGCTCTCGAAGCACTCGAACAACACTTCAATTTTTTCGTACAATCTGTGCTTTAAATCACTCGATCAGCTGGGAAATCGAATTTTCCCGAGCCGTTCGTTACCTTCACCTGCTGGCGGAGGGGCGCCCAACAACCCAGCTGGTGGTGGGCTCACGTAATACTTCGAGAAAACTCACCCTCCCTTTGAAGATGGTTCCCTTGACGTACGTTTTTCCTGAAGGTGCAACCCGACTTGACGAGTGAACCCTGATGGCGAACGTAGCGACACCTCGAACGACACTCGAACGAACCGCGTAGTAGCTCCGGTTGATCGTGCGAACAGACTGACGGGCGCGTTGAAAACTCGCGGCGGCCAATGTCAAACCCTCATTCATCGAAAATTGTTGTCCTGGCGATGGCAAAACAGTTCACGCCATCGGAAGCAGGTTCATCTAAACCCTCGATTTAAGCTCACCCGGTGAGCAAGGTCAGCACCGTTCGTGAGATGAATCGCGTCTCTATGAGGGAAAACCTGTCGCAATGGGCCCTTCGGTGGTGTAGGATCGAATAAGGAGCATCTCAATTTTCTCACCGAAAGGGTGGTAAACAATTCCTGCCCGACGCTGCCTTCGAACGAGGCGTTTCACCAAAACAACGTTCATCTTGTGGTCTGCATGGTGAGAAAATTGCGATGATGATGCTGCGCATGTGCCATCCCGAAGAAGTGACACTTCGGACCGGGAAAGTGGTGTTCTTTTATCGCTCGGAGAAAAAAACACATTTCCCGAGCGGACGCACTCTGTCGGCAAACAAATTAACTACTCGTATCGAATGGTCAGTGGGACACTTAAATTAAACAAAAAGTAACACGATGCAATTCAATGCCACTCAGCTAAAACATGATGATGATGACGCTTGATTACGGAGACACTTCTCATGAATTTAATAAAACGCCAACATTCAGAAAAAAAACTGTACAAGTAGCAAATAGAGTATATTCAAACTAATTCCTATCAAAAGGAACGATGTTTTGATCAGATAACCATTCTAAAAATCACAATATAGGGCGAGGGAGGGAGATATCGCCCATGCATGGAATTTTGATCCACCTTGAAAGGACATAAATTATCACACTAATTTCAAATAGAACAACTGTTTTGCCTATTTTAATGTATTCATATCGATTTACTCTAGTTAAACGCCAACTTTGGAAGCGACTAGATTAGTATTTGTCGAGAAAATCGTTAAAATCTACGACGCCGTCAGAATCATGCTGAAAGCAGATAGTTCGTCCACCTTGAGATATAAGCAACCACTGCGTTAGAAAATTGGAAGTAATGTTTTTCTTATGCTTTGAGTGATTTTAAGAACTATCAAAACATTACTTGAATTTTTTGGACTCGAGAAATAATTTATTTTGGCCAAACTAGATGCAAGAAAATCTGGTTTGGACAGAAACGAAATTTCTATGCATTCTGACAGTGACAGCTGACTGTCAAAGATTTCCTTGATGAAAATTCAATCATCGTGCTAAAAAGCGAATATTCAAAGAGTAAATTAAGCAATTAATCCTACTTTTTTGACAATCATAGAGGTACATAGCAGTTTCTAAATTATTTCAAAGATTATTTGAATCATAAAATACCAAAAACAAGCTACAAAGGCCAAAACTGGTACACAGGTGGGCAAAAATACCAACTAAGTGGACCAAAATAGCGACAAAAAGCGTGTTCGAAAATTGACCCCTTTTCAGTGAAAACAACTAGTAAACTCAACAATATGATTTTGATTGCATGCTTAGATAGTTACTCTACATTATCGTACCAAGTTTATCGTTATACGGTCGATACAATGAGTGTAACGATTTTTTTCGTGGTGACCCTGCACTAAGTGGGCCAAAACTACCTCACTTACCCTAGAGCGGCCTATTCTAAACAACTTTATTAATCCACCACAAAACATCTTGATGACGTTTGGCCTGCTATTGGTCAAATTTAAGGAGAAACCACCTTGGACAACCATCCCTGACGTACGTTATCTCCTTTCACTCGATGAATTATGCAAATTAGCTGGTAAGCTTCGTCGTGAAACTAGATTAACAGCCGGAACGTAAGGCACACCGGCCTGATCCATGTCCCCTGAATGGAGATGTTGTCGTGTCCGGCGAAACACCAACGACAGAGACCGGGCCTGTTCCAGACCAACACAAATCATAGATCGAACCAGCTTCCTGCCGCTCCACACGCCATCGATACCACACCTGGCGAAACACCGCCGGTGGCCAATGGCTGTCAGCAGCGGCATTGGCAGAACATAATCATCGATGATAAACTGTGTGACATTAAATTTGAGGTCGGTTTTGATCCAATTATCGTCGCGACGCAGCCGTCGCCGTCGGAGTCAAGGAGCCGCCGGGCCAGAACTTCCCCCAGGCGGTGGTTGCCGAACAAGGCAAGGTTGTCCCTTTCCGAACAAACACACCCGGGCGGTATTTCTGATTAGGTCGTTAGGGTGGCGAACCCTTCGGCAAACAAACGCTCCCACGAAACCGCAGCCTGAACTATTGAGCGCCCGGATACGTGAGGGGAGGGGGGGGGGGGAGGAGTTCCGATCGGCGCTGGCGGCTCGCGGTCACCGACGCGGTCCTGGCGTGCTGTCGACAGGCGCCCGGCATTGTAGTTTGTACACCCCGTGCACGGTTTGCCATTGATTGCGGTTGTTTTGGGGTTTGCCGACATTAATTGGGGGATTGCATATAAATCTCTTTGGCAGAGGGTGGCGCGCTGTTCAAAGACGGACGCTAACAGAGTCGTTCGCGAGCTGAACGGCGAATGACTTTGAGGCCCTTTGTTGATTTTTACTTTCTATGAAACCGGGCACTCGACTTCGATTGATGAAACAATAATTGAAACTAATTAATGCTGATGACAACCAACGAACATTCTAACTTCACAAACCGGCTATCAATCGAATGGATTGTTTGTACACTTTTCTATAGCCACTGCGAGGGATTTTTAAACTATTTATTGACTAGTTTTTGATTGACAGACATTTTTATGCCACTCTCAATTTCTGTTCATGTTTTTAATGTTCCTGTTACAAATTAAAAAGCCAATCACTACGTTGGTTGAACGCTTACACTTAAACTTGCTTTGTTTAAAATTTTACTAACGACTGCCAAGCAACGATTCGTAAACGTTTCTTTTATATTTTCGGATTATCAATCTTTTGTATTCTATGATTAAACAATTTCGGTTGACCTAAATGGCAGTTTGTTCCCATATGACGTTTTAAAACTTCTTTGGTTGCCGTTGTAGCGAAAACATTTCATATTGTTTCAATCAAAATTAAAGGCTTCGATTTCGATTGTCAATTCTTCCGCGTATGTATTTATTCTGTTTTTAAACCTGATGATGATTATATGACGTGATCAGCTTAAAGAAGCTGCCAGACGGTTTCAGGCTATCTGGTAGTTTAATGAATCCAAGTTTTTCCTTTAAAAAATATTTTAAGCATTCCAACGAAAAGCCAGTTCATCTCAGAAACAAAAAAAGCAGTCGAGAGTAAAACAAACGAGAAAAATACTGATTAAATTAAACATGCTGTAAAATGAAAAAGATATGAACGATGCGCCACTACGCTGCAGTGGCAGTCAATTAGCAGTTTGCCACAAACAAACGCTAGTCATTATGTAATGCACGAGGCACGAGTGCTACACTTAAAACCATTTGCAAAGACAAAACAAAAAAAAGCAATCCACGCAGACACAGCGCTCACCAGGTACATCCCATTAGCATCCGCCGACCAACTGTTTACACTTGCACCACCTACTTGATGTTTGCCATTTGTTGACCGACCGGTTCCGAGCAACTAATTAGTGCCCGTGCCTTCGTAAGTGGATGTTAATTTATGTTGCTATTCGAACAAATCCAGTAAAATGGATGCCCTTTTACCTCTCTTTGGTCTCAGTGATTATCATTCCAGTCGGGACCGAAGCCATTTTCCGAATCTGGTTCTACGAAAGCTTAAATGCAGCTTAAAAACACCCTCTCGTCGTCGAATGGAAGAGGGATATTAGGCGATGACCATCGATCAGCTTAGGAGGAAATTGGGAAATGAAGGCCAACACTAATATCCACAAGCTACTTCTGGTGAATTCCTTCGGCTCGGGCTTCTAAAAGCTATACTTCATACCCTAGGGCGATGAGGAGAGAAAAAATCCCACTAGACTCAGTCTGAAACGTTCGAATTAATATCCAACCGAAGTCTAATTACAATCCACCTCTTGTCGTTTCGATGGACGCTCTTTGGACGTTGAAAAAAAAAGCCATTTCGGGTCGTTCTAACAAACATCCGCAGCGTGGCGGAAAACCGGACCGGACACTAATGCCAATAATCCAACCGATAATTGCATTAAAAAGGTGGTGTCCTGGTGTGCGGGGCAAAAGAATGTGTCCAAAAACACACGAAAGAGATGGTAGGAAATGCTTAGCAGAAATCTTCCAGTCGGAAAAATCGCTTGTATTAAACAAACGGAATGTGAAGAAAAATCGAATGCTGTAAAAAATTCTCCAGTAAAATAGAATGAAAAACCAAAGCTAAGATGGATTCAAATGGACTAACAAAATTAGGCCAACTTTAAGTCTGATTTGCGGCCGAAATTGGAAGATTGAAATTTTTAATTACACTGATTACGACTGCCCAGGCAGAAGACTTTTTTATTCCGTCCGCATCTGAGGGTAAGTTTTAAAAGCATTCGTTTTTCTTTTTACTAATTGGCTTGAGCCAAAACCAAGCGTTATGGTGTTGTTTTCTTTCGTGGAGAATATTTGAACTACATCGTTTCGTATTCGTTTGCTTGTGGGTGCCTTGATTGGACGAACAAAATATGTTCGACATAAAATCAATCGACTAAGTACTCTCCACCAAGAAGTCACACAAACACACACACTCCCACGGTCGTCCAACGCGAGCAGTCGGTCCCGACGACTCGGTCCCGGCACCAGAAAGCCACCAGTAAATATCCCGGAAACCCCTTTTGCCGGCCGGACCCTTTCGGAAACCATCGTTATGGTAATCATTGGCATAAATCAACAAATTAAGACTTTTATCTCCCGCTCCAAGGCTCCGGCAGCGCCCTAGGCTTATACCAACCAGGGCAAGCCTTTGGCCTGATTTCTTTTCCCGAGCGCTTTCGACTCAGGGCATAAGTCCCGGAGAGTGGTTGCTCCGTGAGGCTCGCAAGCGAACCAACGGCGGAAGATAACCATCCACAATGATCATTTACGAAAATATTGCTGACCGAAGCCAAAAAGCGCTGGCTCCCATGGTGACTATTGCTCCCTATCTCTCCGTCTCCGCGCTACAGCCAACTTGGGAGACCATTGTTTTCTGGTGAATTTTTTGTCTTTCCAACATAAATACAAAGACGAAGCGTGGCGGGAAGGAAAATCCTTGCCGGCTTCAGAAAAAAGACGAGACAAACAAACAAACAAATAAAACAGTGGATGACATAACAGAGGAAAACAAAAATAACCCGAATCCGTGCTTCATGCTGCGTTGCGGAAAAGACCGACGAAGCAAGCCTTCGCTAAAGAAATCCCCTTATCCTGGTCAAATCGTCCCATCCCACCTCCCCTATCTGCTTCACGACTCCTTATCTCCACTGGCCAACGTGGCGTACTTTATGCGGTCATGTCGCTCGCTTTCCTTCCGCCGTCGTTCTTTCACAAGCACGCGATTTTATTCCCCGACAGCACCACACCACAAACAAGCCCGGGAACAAATGAACGGAATGACAACTCACCAATGACGCTTTCGGGCGCCGGAAAATGTGCAACCTTCACTCGACGTTACGTTGCGTTTGACTCAACCTCGCCAGCGGATGCTTGATGGTGTCTTTTCTGTTTCCGGTTTTATTTCACCCTCCCATTCATCCGTCCGCTTCACAGTTGTTCTCAACAATAAATGTATTGTCGGTTGTGGCATAAAAAAAGGGATCGCCACATTTCCCAAAAAGGATTTCATTTCGGGAGCTGTCGTTTTCTTCGGCAAAAAGGAAAAGACATATATCTTATCGCTGAACCACTTATCAATGGCACTTGGTGGCAGAAAAGGGATCGGGACAGAAAGGTATGATGGAATAAGAAATATAACACCAAAGGTACACATTGGCACTATGTCACCTTACCGAACCCGGGTTTGTTCATTCCTTCGAAGCAGGAAAAATGGCTAAGCCATCCCAATAGACATCGAAGGAGATAAAAGTATTCTGCTCCATATAAAATTTGTCCTTTCTTGCTCTCTCTCTCTCTTCCGCTTCTTTCTTTATTCCCCATACTTACCAACCGTACGGTATCTGAGTACTTTTTTTTAGGGATAATTGAGTTTTTAGGGTTCAGACAAACGAGTCCAGTGAGCCACGCTATCAACGCGTTCGTGCGTGCCGATTGTAATTCCACAAACTACCCGACGCAGAACAAACAAGCGTTCGCTACGATTTAGATCCGAGAGAAATCGGTGAAAAAGAATCGGACCAATTTTCTCCCTCAATTGAACAAACTAATTTGATTTTGATTTATAATCCAAAGACTTGTTTTATTGCAAATAGAATTAAAGTTATTTAGCAGCTAATTGCAACGTTTTTTCCTTCGTTAAATGGCTCAACAGTAGCTCACCAAATGATATGATATGATAGCACAAATTTGAATTTAACTAGCTCGACGCCGAATCAAGATACGTTTCAAATGAATTCAACGTAACGTAATTTATTCAAATCCTTAAACAAACGATTTAGAAAATACCTTGTTCAAGACTTTTTGGTATTGAAATTGTTAATTTATTGAAGAAGATCATACCCAAAGAAGTGAATATTTTTAAATTTCTATTATTTGCATGAAAACTCATTCCAACGATACTTTTCAAGTCGTACATTCGTTTTACTTGTGGAGCACTTTTCAAATTACTAAAAAATGCTTGAAAACGTTATTTTAAAATGTCATTCTCCTCCATATTGTCATCAAAACACAATGGAGACTGTTCTCAAGCTGATAAGAATTAAAAATTATGTCAGTAAAAATCTATCACCTAAAGTTAATAATGTCCTTTTATCAGTGCTGTTTTTAATCTCGCCAAGTGAAATTCGGTAACCCAAGTATAAATTGTATTCCCTGTTATTTTACGCCTGGTACTCTAACAAGCCACAGGCCTTGGGGTTGGTTTGTCCATTAAGAAAGAAGCGATAGAGAAGGGTGATAATTACGAGTAGCTAAAACCAAAACGCTTCACGTACTGAACCGCAACCGATGCCGTACGGAGGCGACCGTTTCACCTTGCACTGTAATTAAACACCGTCGATAATGATCGTAATTCACGACCGAGACCTATCTCTAACCCAAGCACTGCGCTTGCCAGCCAAGAACCTTTCGTTTGATTGCATCAGTTAACCTTCGATGGATAAACGGTGTCACACCCGTATGGAGCAAGCGATCGTTAGAGGAGCGACCTGCAGAGTCATCACCGGTCGCAGCACTGGTGTTTGTTGACTCATTCGCATCGCACGCAATGAACCTGGCCCCGGTTTAATAGCCCCTGCAGTGGCGGTTGGAAAATCCTCCCGACGATTATCGTCCCCAAGATCAAACGAGCTGGGAAAAGTCCCCGGTACGGGAATGGACCCTTAACCACCGAATGGGGTGTTAATTGTTTCACCTTACCCTTTAGGGCGCATTATCGTTCGGAATAATTGTTTATCGAAGCGATTAATGGACAAGGGACTTTGGCCGGTGAGTTCGGAAAACAAATGAGCATGGCGAATCACTCTTCCATGCGTCGGTCGTTTTGTCCTGCAAGAAATCCTGCATACCCTTTCCGGTTGAACAGTTCTGTTCCGTTTGAACTGATTTCTTTGCATCGTCTTTGGAAGGTGAAGATGATGTGTTTTTCCAAAAAACAATACACTTCTTTTCGTCTTTCAACAATGAAAACGGTACGATATTACATACATTTTGTATGAACCCGTCGCTCCATTACGCCTGGCATGGGCCTTAATCTGCTTCAGGTTTTTCCCTCCATAATCCTTGTCCTCTGGCTTTTTCTGCACCAAAAAATATACCGAAAAATTCAAACGTCCAAAGTGAAGATGTGGTGGTGGTGCGAAGGTGATTTCCTTCAGTCGTTCGAATCTGCCTTTCTAAGCCCTTCGCGCTCCACTGTACAAAGCGATCGAAAATCCGGCCAGCATTGCTCCGGTCCGGTCGCGGGACTTTCCACCGGCGCGAGACGATGTTGTGTGTATATTTTATTCCCCCTTTTTCCCCGGGTCCACCTAACCCGGGTCGCCGGGTCCGCGGTGTGATTTATTCAAATTTCTCAAATGTATGCAAATCCGAGGGATTTTGTAAAACAGAGCCACGGTTCGGCGGAGCGCTAACCCCAACGGAGGGACAATGGTCCGCCGCCGGGGATTTGTCCGCTCGAAAGTTGAGCCCCGGCGCACACCACTTTTCACATCGCGCACCACATTTTGACAGTGGAAACCGGAACCGTTCCGCTTATCAATCAATTTTCGTTCACTCGAGCGACTCATCCGGATGGTCGGTGGCCCGTCCCGAAAACCTGATGGACACCACAATGGCGCTCGGATGGGAAACATATTAAAATATAAGCTTTCCACGGTTGCGTCCGCCGGGAAAGTGGGCGGAAAACACCTGATGGATGTTTTTGTGTGCATTACTTTGACGGAAAGCGGATGGTTTGATCATGCAAATTAATTAGGATTTAAGTGAAACCTGGCTACCTGGTGTGCATCGAGTTGAGATTATGTCCAAATAGAATATTAATTCGGGTTCTAAAACGGCAAAAGCATTCGATCGATGACCCGGTGGGTTGAGGAATTACTTGTAATTAAATTTTATGTTTCACTTTGTATCCAAAGGCTAAAGTACATAGAGAGTACTTGATTCTATTTTCCATTTATTAAACTATAAACCTTTACTGATGAAGACATAAAAGAGGTTCCTGCATCGCATGCAATATTTAATACACTTTCGCACCGCCACCACGAGGTGAATAATTCATCCGCTGCTAACTGGTGATGAATTAAATTGCACCTCCAACGGTGGGCTTTTTCCGTGATTTCCCTGACACCGTCTGACAGCACAGGGAACATTGCAACACCGCCGTGGCGTGTTTTACATCATCCGAGCAATCACTGCCGTCACTCGGAAGCCCCACATCGTACACACGGCAAACACCAATGCAAAACGACAAATGCATCCTGGAAACCCCGTTTCGAGCCCTTTCTACCTGCAGTGGTGCATATGATTTTGCTCTATTAAATTTCCACTCTCGGGTGCCGGCGCGAGGCGTGGAAAACCACAGTGCAGTTGATGTTACCATGACTACTGTTGTTGCTACTGTTGCTGGTGGTGGCGTTGGCGTCGCAGCTAATGGAAGTGACATGCTGCAACACCGGGCTGGCTTTACATTGTACATAACGAAACCGAATTAACTTGTGTCAAGCAGGTTTGCAGCAAATTTCTTCCAGGTGTGTTGTTGGTTAATTTTCTTGGTTCAACTTTCACGCGGCAAAAAGCATGGTAAAAGTCACTTGGCAATTATGTTACTCTAAATTAAACCAAATGAAGAAGACTTGTAAAATTGTGTAACTAAGCGCAACAAAATACGGTAAAGTCACTTTAGGGTAATTTAACAATCTGGTAAATAATAAACAACAATTTGAACAATTTATATGACATTTCTTTCACCAACTTCCGTATGGTATTGAATGAGCTTGTAAGTAACGTCCATTTTGAAATCAATGGGTCCAACAAAATAATTAACGTGAAGGATGGTTCAAAAAGTTTCAAGAAAATGTATTTAAACTCCTTTTAGAATGTTGGTAAGATATCAATTTTTATAAATTAAATATGCTATATAAAAAAGACCACTACCTTACAAAGAACGGCCATGCATCAGATAAGCAACCGGTTTCTATCAACTAAAGCTTGCGAAACCTCTTAGCTTTTCCTACTCACGATTAGGAAAGTTATGCAATTTACGAGCAAATCGCAGGAAGCATGCAGGATACATAATCATCTCGAATGGGCAAAAACACACTACATCCGAGAGCGGACCATGAACGCCAAATCACCTCCGGATATTTATGCTTTACTTTTCACCACCTACAAGGAACTAAAGCTTTCTTGTGCCTCGATGAAAAATTAATCCTACACGTCCTACGTCCTTTCAATGGTGAAACTTTTCACCAAACAGACTCGTACCACAAGGATGCATAAAAAGCCCGCACAAGGCTCCACAAGGAGGTTTTTAGAGAAGCACTTCTCACCCACGTCACACATGCGCTCCCGACTCGTAGCCTCAGAACTAACTTGCAGCAAACGGGGTGCTCTATGTGACGCTGAAGAGGCTCTGTGAAGAACATTTAATTCTTTCAATAGCTCCTAGCCATTTTCTGCACCTATGCATTGGGCGACGACGGTGGTTGGTGTAGTATGTGTGTGTGTATGCACCTGTTTTTATGTCCACCCAGATGGAATGTCGAAATGTGACCGGGACGACTTTTGAAGTGTCATCTACAGGCCGCAGCTGGGATGAGGGAAGGGAAAAACTTCCATCGTCCATTGTTCCAACCCGATGAATGGGGCTTTTCTCATGGTTGTTTGGGAAGATTTTTTGGTTTATGGAGAAGGTGGAGCAGTCGGACTTGTTCAACTAATAGAGAAATCTCTTCATTCTGGATGGCGCCTTCAAAGTTAGACACCCCTAGGAGGTGCATCTTGCATCGACCATAAATCCTCGAAAGCAGTGAACAACTGTCCAGCTTAGTTTGGTTGCGGTTCGGGCGAAAAACACCGGCCTGAGATTCGTCCAACCAACAAACCTCGGGGAGCTTAAGAAACCGTAAATCCAAAAACTTCTGGATTGCATCCTCTAAAACCTCCTCCACAAAACTCGCCGTGAAGAATTGGTGCCATCCTTGGGCGAAGTATTCTTCATAACATTTCCACCACAAATCACGTTTCTTATTATTTGCTAATAATAAATAAGAATTTTAGCACCATTTCCTGGTGCAGAGCGGTTAACCAAGCGCTTTGGCTAGGAACGGACAACGTTTGGAATCAAACGAGTGAGTGCCTATTGCCAGCCAAAAACATTCTGTCGTCACGCATCATTAATTATCCAATGACGGATGGTACCGTCGGCCGATCGTGAAGCGGATGGATTTGCGAAAATGGCTCTTCATCTTTTCCTGAAAGGCCGCCCCAAAACCATTTCACGCGTCCCCACTGTAGCAACTCACTTCGTATCCTACCCTTCTCATTAGTATCGGCTGCGGTCGTAGGCTCTCGCTTGGCCGACCTTTGAAGTAGACCGAGTAAACATTATGCCAACGGATGAATCGTTTATCTTCCCTAATCGATCCCGCAGCCGCCGAAAACCCCAACCCGTCGTCCCGTCTGCTTGATCCACGGTTCTTTTCTCCTCTCGACAGCAGACCCTTCCCGTCGGCACTTGGAATGCCAAGCGGGGAGCATTCCGAAGAAGTGCCCACGGGAATGCCAATAAAATTAATGGAGACTTATCACTTACTTCAAGTGTTCATTCCTCAATCGGCAGAGATTGATTTCGATGATGGTCACTCGAAATGCCGGAGCGAGAAAAACTAACACACAGACACGCGCGCCACACGTAGGTTGTTTGGGATGAGTTCGTACCGACGAAAGAGGTTGTGTAACTACTATGGGAGGGATAATGGAAAAAACTGTTTTAGTTTTGGCCTTTTTGGGTGTTTGCTTGATAATCGCTTTTTACGAATTTAGTTTTCCTAAGACTTGATCCCATCATTACAGAAACAAATATTTAAAGTGGTCTAATGAAAAACTATTTACTAGACAAGCTTAATTTATTTCAATACATAAATGAATCATATCCTGAAAATTTCATGGATAAATATCGACTGAACAAACGAATGCCGAAACAACTTGTCAATTTCTCTAAACCAACCACTCAAAGTTCGTAATAACTCTTCTCGGAGGAAGTTCCTCCTCAAACTAGCAGCATATCACTGTCCTACTTTCCTTCGATGCATCCCACGACTCTTCCTATCGATACTGTCATCGTAATCAGCAAGCAGAACGACAGCCACAATTCTTGTTGCGACGAGCAGCGACAAACTTTACACTTTTCGCAAGACGCAAGGCGATACTCCGGCACCCAACTTATGGAAACCAGAATGCGCACCGTTCTCCGGAAGAAGAAGCATCGCGTTGCCATTTGGAACTTTTCGCTGCGACGTCGCCTGTCGATGGTTGGTTTATTTAATTTTTCCCCTTCGAAACGAACCACTGTCAACTGCTAGTTAAAGTTTTTCGATTTGTTGTAGCGATGGTGCCAAAGTTGCTGGACGTTACAATGTATAAACTGGCCTTGCCCTTGGCTGGTAGGACACGAACGCTGGCTCTAATAAGACAGCAATATATCCCTCCGGTACCTCCTCCATTGTTGGAATCTTTTCGGTTTAAAAACTCTTTTGCCCACTATGTATCTCTACCATTATGACATTTTCATCGCCCACAACGCGGCGAGTGGGCAGATTCGTAAAGTTCAACTGTCATCTTGCTATACCATGGCATACTTGGTGGCGTCGAAAAGACATAGTTCGCCCAGCTTATACAATATGTATGTCAACTTTTGAGACTGGAAAAAATTGAGAGTTTCTGACGTTTTGTTGATTACCAGTGGGTTTTAAAAGAAATAATTGAATTCCAGACGTTCCAGTTGAATTTTTAAGTGCAGAAATGAACATTAGAAAGTCTTTGACTGAAATCTTATTTACATATTTAAATTTATTTTCATTACGGCAACCAATTCGATTTTTCTGTAGATTTGGTAATAAAATCTGAGGATCATTATGTAAAAGTTCAGAATTGATACTAATCTTAAAACGCCGCAAAAATTTACTGTTGTCTCGAAAGCGCCGACAAGGGTTAAAGTCTCCCTAATACACATGAACTATGGGAAGGGTGTGAAGTACTTTGCTTTTCCTTGAAGCTGGATCAAACCTTGCACATCTGTTTGATCGATTTACCTTTCATCACGGATCAAATGATAGAGGCGTGACGAAACTGCTGTCGGTTTTGAACTGATGACCGCTGAGAGAAAGAGTTTCCTTCAAACGCTGCTCGAGTTGGGTCAGTTCATTCGCATTCCGTACTGTCCCAGGATCGGTCGTTGGAGAATGACCGAAAAACGAATCAATTTCCTGCCCGGCCTGTGCAATCGGATGTACCCAGTCTGCGCCATTTCATGATTATTTTGATTCGAACTCAGCCGTCCCCAGAAGCAGGAACCAGTTGGAAAAACCAACGACGCGCATAGGCCTTGATACCGGAGCCATTTTCGGACAGGATCCAAGGCTTTGCGGACGAGAGTGAACGACAGGGAGAGCCACAAAATAAAACCCAACACCGATTCGGCAACTCGGCAGCAATTCGTGCTGATGTGTTTTTCTCCGGCAGACGACACTTTGAAGGCAGCGAAACGGCGTCTCGTATCTGAAGATTTTGCACTCGTGACAGCTCTACGACGGGTCAGTTGCATTTTGAAGTATAAAGTGGTCCGTACGATCGGCACGAGTTATCGTTTCTGCTCGGTTTCTCCGTATCACATCAAACCTTACGATGCTTTCACGCTTCACTCGTCAATCCATCGCGTTTCGGACCCGAACTCACTCACGACCGACCCGATGACCGTTTTGGCTTACAGCTTGACACTTTTGGTTGGCCGTTACCGCCACGTTGAGTAGCTGCGTTTAATCAACTGAGAAAAAGTGGGAGTTGAGCCGGAATTCTCCCATCCGCGTTTTCGAACCAGGCTTCCATTAATCTTAGTTTACGCGAGTTTTATAACACGGTGAAAAGCAAAACGCGGCGGCAAAAACAAACCATTGGCGAAGGAAAAAACAAGCAGACCCATTAGGCCGGCAAATTCTCCGCACAACTCAATCTAACTCGGCTCATGCTAAAGCTTAGCTTCGATTCGCACCGCAAATGATATCCCGGGTTTTGGGTGAACGAGTCAAACTGATGGCTTGATAAGCCTTTTTCCACCCGGGAGGGCACTGAATCGGTACTCGGAAAATATTTTACCGCGAGCCGCTGTGGGCGTTGCGAGCCGACGTTGCCAAAAACCATCGATCATCTGGTGCATGCCGTGTTCTTTTACTTTTGCCGGAGGCGAACATCTACTATGAGTTCAAGGAATCTTATCGAGTTCATTTTTTCTCGCCCAGCTTTTATTTTATTGCTGTGGAATATTTTCATGTTTTAACCTTAGCCTTGGCCTCTTGGAAATGGAAGAAAGAGTAACGAGGCCTACGCCTCCCTCTAGACATACACTTGTCGACATGCGCTGGGTCTAATAACTCATTTCTTAGAATAATTCCAAGATAATTTTTAACAACAACTCTTCCTTTTTATAACCCTTTTTCGAGCACAACAGATATCAAAAGCATTCATTGATCGAGCATACCTAATTATCCGCAATTGAACAGCCAACCCAGAATGGGATCCGGCCAGAGGCTCTTATGTTACCTTTTGGCCTACGGGATACACGCACTCATTTCATCGACACCGTCAATAATCGAAAACAACACAAATGCTCCGTGGAGTGAAACCTCATCCCGTCGATGCTGTACTCATTTGCGCAAATGAACGGCTGTGTTACGATTAAATGGAAAATCATGTATCATCCGCCTGCAACAAACCGCTTTACCGTGCGCATCTTTCCGGAAGTGCACATTGCAGACGGTAGCGAAAAGGTCATGAAAAGCCATGATCATTTCACAGCGAAATGAGAGATTGAGGAACGGCTTTGCAATGTGCTACTGAATAACGCACATTTCGTACATGTCCTCTAATTGCCTCCTCCTTTAAACCTAACCGACGCGGGTGTATTGTCAACGGATAATGTGGCTTTTTTTACCTTCAAGAAATTAATTTAAAATGTCACCGTCAGATACAAACCCGTTTCGTTAGTTTTCCACTCAAGGCACCGCTCGGAGGACAGTTGCAGCTCCAAAAGCAAAGAGGATCAGCGACCCATCCCATCCATCCGCTTGCTCCGGGTGCAAATGACTAAATAAGCACCGAACTTAACACCATGATAACCGCACACAAACGGCCCCGGTGGCGCATGCCGACACTAATTTAAATGTTACTGTTTCCGACAGCATGTTTGTCTTCATTACCAACCCGGAGGGCCTGGTAGCGCGTGGCTCTGGCAGCGGACGGACGGATGGACGGACGGATCAGGCAACCAGACTGTGCACACAGCTATAATTAAGAAATTTAGTGTAGCATATGCTTCGGGGTCTCGGGTTCAGTTTCTTGGTCCTGGTCGACCCGTGAGGTCCCGGGATGGGGGCATCTTCAGAAGTGGCAAAGTTTACGCCACTTTCACTTCACACAAGTCCTTCAGCATATAACCACGGCTGTTGTCGTGGTAAGGATCGGGGAAGACTCTTCCCCAGGAAGACACTTGACGGACTGTTGTATAACCCGAACCGAGAAGATCCGTTTCTGAAGCTCCCACTTCTCCTGCAGGCACTGATGGTCTGATTGTGACAGATGTTTCCGGCAGAAAGCTTAACGGCTCCGCTCCGGCTGTAGCTCGGTGATCGAGATTAATTCTCGAAACGTTCGAACGTTTCAAGCTCCTGGGGCGGGAGGTTCCTGCAGAAGTGGTTGATTTCTGATAAGCGGCCTGATGAAGAGGCTTTCGGCTTTGGCCCGGATTGTGGATACGGTCGGCGATGATGAATCTTCCGGGCACGGTACGGAAAAGCAAAGTCATAAATAAAGGAAGAATCCGGTTGTTAATATAATATTTAGTTGGATCAAAAACATTCCGAGACGTTGCGATATGGTGACGTGCCTGGTTTCAAATAATCCTGAGAGCTTATGGCTTCATCATGTGAAAGGTCAAATGTTGCATGACAACTAGAGATGATTCCATGAACCCTTAATGCCGTAGCACTTGAAGAACCATAGGAGATTTAGTGACAGGATTTTCAGGAACTTGTAAGACTTTACACTGTGATGTTATATATTTTGATTATATCTTTAAAAACTAAAACAGTTTTTACTCGACTGCAAATATCGGGTGAGAAAAAATATTAAGGTCTTCTTTTATTCGATTGCCATGAGAAAATCATTGCTTCTTAATTATTACGTTTGATATTCAATAACCTTGAGCAAAATTTCACCGATTGATCGAAATTTGCTTTTAAACTCTATGCATGTATAATTTATTATCATCTCAATACAATTAAACACAACAAATCTCATATCACTCAACCATACAGAACTTGTGTATTTGAAAAGTTAATTTGTTTACCGACCCACGAAAAATTGTAATAAACCTACGCAAAGATGTATCATTTGATTAAATTTTACCATTTTTCATCTGAAACGAATTTTGTTGTACAAGGTTAAACATACAAAAGTAAAGGGAAACTAAAACAAGTTCATAAAATCCTTTGGTTTACACAAATAATTCAAACTATGAAT
The DNA here is from genome assembly GCA_000441895.2 of Anopheles sinensis. Classification (NCBI taxonomy): domain Eukaryota; kingdom Metazoa; phylum Arthropoda; class Insecta; order Diptera; family Culicidae; genus Anopheles; species Anopheles sinensis. Next base: position 881,166 of record KE525346.1, read on the forward strand.
TCATTTATTTGCTACCACAAAGCGAGCTACCGAACTTTCCAACCCACGTGCCTTCCCCTAACCGCTTCATACCGGAAAAGCCCCTGCCACCATAACTCTTTTCCTTTAGATTTAACCCCGTCCTTGTTGGTAATCTAGGCGAAGCAATAGGATCACAGTCTAGTCTGCCAAACGACGCTATGACCCAACTTTCTACCGATTGTGCAATTTTGCCTAGCTTGCCATCGGCTCAAGGCTAAAAATCGGATCGTATTGTTTTGACTTTTGCTTTGTCGAGCAAAACGGCGAAAACCGGCAGACCGTACCAGAAGTCTTCGCCGACCCGGTTCTGGGCGTTTTCCGTGAGGAACGGGACACCAACGGGAAACGGCTCGTATGTTTTGTAACGCACCACAGAGCCGAACAGCACCGAAACCACCGAGGACAATCATTGAAATTCATTACGCAGTAATTTTCCAAATTTTACAGCGTCGCCCTGACTTTCTCGCCACGCCGTTGGAACAGCTTCATAGCAAAACTTCACTCCAGTTCCAGACGAGTTGCCAGCCCGTTTTTAACCCGGTTCGATGGTCTCGATATTGACCGGAAGAAAGTCGCCCCCGCTTGAGGGGCGAGAAGCTGTTCCGCAAAACCCGAAATCTAGTTTGCGGCAAACGATGCCGAACTGTGCGATCCGGAAAACCCGTTCGTTTCCCAAAATTTAGAGAGTCGAGAAAACGGCCATAGTGGTTTTAATTTACGAGCATCTTTTACTCTCGGTTGTTCCGATGGGTTCGAAGTTTGTGCTTTCCGAGCACACTACGGTTAAACTGTCTGTGGAATCGAGTTCTACTATTACAAGCCCCTTCATAGCTAGCAAGTGTAGCACGGAAAAACTCCCACCGACTTGCTTCGGGCGCGTCCAATTAATTCAACAAAAGGATTTCGAACTTTCGCCAAAAATGCACTCCAACCATCCCGTCCCCAAACTAGCCGGAGGGTGTCCATTTGGGGGAAAGTTTAATTTGTATGCCCCCGTATGAAGCCCATGTAGAAAACGCGACCCTTTGTCAACTTTTCCGACCGACGAGAGCGACTTTCTTCATCCCCTCCCTCGGGGGGGCAATGGGGCACATTAAGAATATTAATTGAATGCTAGCGAAAACGATTTATTTCCTCGCGTCGATAGAAACTAATGTCCCGAAAGAGGTTCGTAAATTAGCCGAACTCAATTCATTATGACGGCCATGGTTTCAATTTGGGCTCACTTTGCCCAGCGCACACAGTGAGATCGGCAATAACCCATTTGAGGCCGACTGCCGGAGGCGCCAATAAGTTCGAGCATTTGTGGACGTAATCGCTTTAAATTATGTAACCCACTTATTGGAGCCATCCGATTTTTCAATGTTTAATTTGTGAATGTGCAATCAGTTTTCGCGAGCAGTAATTAATTACTTACTCAAGAATGCCATATTGGATGGATATCGTTAGAATTTGAAATAATAAATGGAAACTCTGTATTTATTAAAATCATTCATTACCTTCTACCCTCAAAGGTTATCAATAGCGAGTCGGTTTTCAATTAACGAATGAGGTGAAACGTGTTTCATTATATTATGTCAGCCATTGTTTGAATTGGTATTATATGAACCCTTTTTTCGTAATTAAATATTCACCATGAACAATAATTAAAGCTCGATGATGTTTTATTTTAATGAATACAGGTTAATAGACTGCTGACAATAATATATTTATCATCAATTTGCTGCTGTGAGCGGGGAATAAAATTGGTCTTTGGTATGCTAATGGAATTTAGTTTCTATATCAATTATTTTCAGTCGTATTATAACTATATCCACAGGTAGCCCATATAATTTTACTCTATTTTGAACAGGCTAATTCAGTTTAAAAATCCTGTTCATGCTTAAAAGTGTACCTGGTAATTTTTAAATTAATTTGTTAATGAATGAAACAACTGGCAAACAAAGCCAAAAGAACAATCTATTCGGACGTATCACCCTCACCTAGTATAATAGTGATTACACATAACATCACGTAAGCGGTAATCAATTATCTGAAAATGTCATCTCGCCTCATTTTTCTCGCCCGCTTCCAGCAACACCACCACCACAACCACCGAATCAGGGCCGCGTGGGAACACACAGTGTAAAATGAGTGGCAACCCGCCAGGGCGGCGGCTTTTCCCGCGAATGTTTAACACGCAAACGCACTCTGGGCAACGGCATTAGCACGTAATTGGTGTGAATTGCTATAATGATGCTGCCCATTAAATGGCTGTCACGGTTGCCACCATATCTGTCACTCGCGCTCGCAGCCAGAACGGTGGGAATGGTTTTCGCTGACCTAGGCTTTGACCCGGAGGGTCAACCGAAGGGAAAAGTGTCCATCAAACGTGACAACGGCAATCGGAATCAACCATTTTGGTTTCAAAATTCGTGCAGCATTTAATCTCGTGGCAGTTTGTTGAAGCGTGATGCTAAACGGAACAAAGTATTTCAAAGTGGCTTTTTTCATACGAAAACCAGGGCATTTGATTGAGACTCACAAAATCGGAGTGATATTTTTATCAAACCAAATAAGCATAGAAAATGACAGCAGAAAAAACGAAAGTGATTTATCAACGTGAAATATATTATTTAATAACGTATTATAAACTTAATTCCCTATGAGTGCACCGGAGCAGTCGTGCAACAGACCACAAAAATATGCCTTATCATTTCCACGCTCGTAAATCATCCAATTAAGACGTTTATCGTCTCGACCGGCGAGTCGTATTTCGAGCGAAGTGTGTCCGGCGAAGCCATTTTCCTTTCGCTATCCCGCACTTTTCACCGGTGACAGAATGTCCCGGAAACCCGGAACGTAAACAATTTCGCCCGTTGGCAGAAGGAGAGGGCAAAAGCAAATTCTAACACAGCACAAAAAAAACAACAAGCGAACCAACGAGATGGCCAAAGTCAACGCAAAGCCGCAATTCGGCGATAACGCTTAGTGCCGCCCATCAACTGCGATAGCTATATCCAACTATAATCATTTCCGGAAATATTGCCCGCTCACGGTCGCACTGGCACACGCACACACACACACACAGCGAAAGGGAGAAGGAAGCAGCGGGAGAAAGAAAATAAATATGACCGGAAGTTGGCGACTCGGAACGGTGGACGCGACTGTCCCTCCGAAAGCAGCCACTTTACGATCCGGACTGACCCGGGTGCAGGAAGGAGGGCCAGTGGGGGGAAGGAAGAATAATCCTTATCTAGCGCAAGACTTACCACTTGGCCTGTACTTTATGGGCTCGTTTTCCGGTGCGGCCCAGCCCCGGATGGAGCTAATAAAGAATACCAGAACCCGGAATATGGAACCCATCCCGTCGCTGGCTCCGGGAGTGTCCTCTGACGAGAGGCCATCAAAAAGGATGCCCACATTGCGTGAATATTGAACCCATTGTCTAATCTTCTAAGCGGGGCAAAGCCGTAACCAAGGCAATGACCACAAGAGGGCGCATAAAGCGAGGGTTTTCCGGGTTTGTTTTTGTGTTTCGTTCATTTATCAAGCGAAAATCATAATTTCTGAGAATCGTTTCGTGCGAAATTAGAATGTAAAACAATAACTCCTTGACAACAGTGGTTACTTGCAGCATCGAAATTTTGATTTCATGGTAATATCATCAAAAATTATTAGGATTATTAGCATGAATCAATAATGCTCTCATTCTTGAGGATGCTTTTTCTCTAACGAAAAATATAAGAAATATAATTGAACCACTCGAGTGAAAGAAATATTACACAAAATCAAGCATCCATGAAATAAACATTTTTAACAGAAACCAAACAACAGCATTCCGTTTTCTTTACAAAACTGTCATCCCACACAACATTGTCACCACAAATCCATCCCTGACCAGCTCGAGCTCGAACGCATCGGTTCGGCGCATTGGTCAGCGTGGCACAAACCAACCCAACCCGAACCCACGCTGGTAGTATTTATCACTTTTCCGTCGTATCATCGGTCCAGAGCGCGATCCAGTGTTAAACCCCCCTCCCGGGTGAGCAGAAAACCACAGCAACCGTCGTGGTCAACCCATGGCGTCAAAATGTGGCCCCGCGAGCGGAATCTTACGCAACCGATTTTTGGGGCGAAAGTCTTCTGCAGCCAAAGGTTTGCCGGCTGCAACTGACGCTTGATACCATCCGGGCGAGCCAATGCAGGCTGTGCACCGATCGGGAAAACCCAACCTCACTGCATGGTTCCGCCCGACGTGGATGGCAGCGAAGTCTAAAAACCAACGCCCCGTAAGCATTCTTCTAAACCAGGGGTCGGCAAAGTCTGGCCCACCACCTGATTTTATCAGGCCCGAAAGAATACTTATGTGGGAATAAAAACAAAACATATCAATCCTTGTCGACGACATCCTATGTGGTTACTTCATTCTTATACACTAAAACCAATAGTACAGTGGATAAATACAACGTCTTCGTAATCTTTTCTTCTATGTGTTATAGAAAAATGTTTACTAATTTCTCTCCGAATTTGGGGCAAGTGTGCCACCTTCAGCAATTTGTTCTGTAACTTACTAAAATCTGTTTGATAAACGCCAGCATTATTTTTAAGTACAATTTCACACATATGTCTTCTTTTTTCTTTGGGCTTCACCAATATAAACGCAAAAACAACTTTTCTATAATTGTTTTAAAAATGGTTGAAAACGTACTTTTTTGTACTTCTGAGCAAGAGCGAAACCTTTATGTTTCCGTGAAATTGTGATTGATATTTTTGGCTGACCTCACGAGCCACTTTCTCTATTACTCAGCTTTGCTCTTGTGTGGAGTGACTCTTATTATCCCGATTTTTTGTTTCAATGGAATTTGGCAGCTTGTTTGATTTGGTGGTAATACTATAAGATTACCCTCCATTTTAAAGCACAGCATAAAATATGTGAAAAAATGCGAAAAATGAACTATTCATGAAAAAATTGCATGAAATTAGGTACACAATAAAGGGTAAGAGCATCATTTAACTATATTTAGTCTGAAAAAATACCAGATTTGCCCCTATTGCACACATGCCCCAAATTCTGCCATATTATTTTAGCTATCTAATAGTTGTTCTTACATTTCCCATTTACTGATTTACTTCATATTCGCTTGCATTTTATATAATAGGTAAATCCAGTTTAAAAATGGGTTTATATCACTTTTTAAAATTTTGAGCACCTTGCCCGCGATTTGGGACAGCTTTTTCTTTCCTGGCCCTTTTCGGGAAACATCTGCCGACCCCTGCCCTACACCAGTGAAAGCCAATGGATCGCTTGATGAAGTGGTACCGGTTGACGAACCGGCCACCAAAGGAAGTTGCGTACGAAAGGATCACGACGATGGGATCCGCCATTTTTTCGTCATTTTGGTCCTTTTTTGCTGGCCTTCTCGTTGGTGCGCCTGGTTTTGTTTTGTGATGAGCCGCACGACGGGGTGCGAAATTGCACGCAGCCCCTGCTGATGGTGACAATTGATGGACCTCTCGCCGTTACTTGTCACTGGGCGGCCATCTTCCTACATTCACCGACCATGGGCAACTCACAATGACCTGCCGGACACATGTTTTCGGGCCGATCGAGAGGATGAAACGAAGGAACAAAGGCGGTCCACAAAATTGAACGAACTGGGAAAAGAGCAGGAAGGTACGCGGAAGGTGGGTTGGAGCGGCACAAGCGTGATGGAAACGATGGAAAAGGGATTTTTATGGGTCCGGTGCCAGAACTGTTCTGCACGAAACTATCCCTACGCGTTGTCGGGTTGGCAGCATCATAAATCAATCAGTCACATACTTGGAATAATTTATGTTACTACTGCAATGATTCGTTCCCTTTTCTCGGCCCAAAAAGGGAAACCCCGTACGCTCCCGGTATGCGCTGTTTATTACTCTTCTGCGCTGGCTCCGATAGGCTTTGATGGGTTTATATTCCCAGTTTTCTCCCCCTCTGCGGCGGTCTGGGCGGGTAATAATCATGATGTTTTGCAACGGGTTTTTCGCCTTACTTTCGACTCGGTGCGTTTCGTTATCATCCTGATTTTATCCCGCCCACACGCACCACCCGAATGGTTGTGATTTCCTTTCATTTCATTTTTGCTTTCTTTTCCCACTTCAGGAATGTGCCTCATACATGATTGAACAGCTTTTATTGTTCCTCCATCCACGTGGGTAGTGTTGTGTTCCAACTGCGGGGGTCCTTTTTTCGGCCCCACATCTCCTGTCGAAAACATTATAATTTGATAAAACATTGCGTTTGCTTTTCCATTCCTCACTCGACACAATAACGCAGTGGGTTGAAAAAAGAAATACGGAACGAACGCCATCCCCAAAAATTGTAATTCACATTCATACCATTCGGTACAGTTTACACCGAGGAATGTGAGCGAAAATTTCAATGGGATAAAGAGTTTTTCATTCTGCCAAATTATTGTTGTTTTTTTCATTTTCCTCAAGAGGAATGTGTAAAATAGCAAATTGAACAATTCAAAATTCCATCTACATCTGTAATCTACAATTCCAAATTTATTTTTTTTTCTAACAAATTGTAATGTTTAAGCTACAAACTAAAGTGAAATAATGATTTCAGTAATCAAACATGATTAATGAATTGCTACATATTTGCTTAGTACTGTTCAAGAAAAATAACGTTTCAAAAGAGTATTATTCTATTAAGAGCTATCATTTTGGAAACTTAAAAACTCATTTTTTATTCGATTTAAATCTCTTCCAGTCACTCGGTAGTATTTATCAAAGAAGAAAATTACTATTAAAAGTACTTCCAGAAACCTTCGTGCAGCGAATTTATTTCGAAACATGCAGAACTCCAGCACAGCACCATTTGCAAATTGGCAGACCTTCCAACTGTATTCGTTTTAAACCTGGCAACCGGTTGGAGCTCCAAATTAGCCAACAGTCATGAAGCTAAATTGTGGAAACTGATTGAATTTCATCCGGGTTCGGTCATCGAAAATAGCTACGAGCCGAACGCAAAACGAGAGGCAGTTGATATTCGACCTGCTAGACTGGACGTAACGGATGCACCGACCGTTTGTTTGTTGATCCAACATGGTGTACGGAAACGGATGCTGCGTAATGCTGAGCTGAACCGGAGGAACCGAATGCAGTCGTGATTCCTATGACGACCTGTGCATGGTTTTGGTCGATCAAGTGGAGCTGAACTGAAGTGGAATATTTAGAATGCCAACTGAATCGTGAACTCAAGGCTAAATTTTCATGTTTCAACGGTCAACTTTAAAACCTTCACTCCCTGGGAACACAAAAATGGGGAATTTTAACTGCAACTCGAAACTGATGTTTGCTTGTAGTTGATTTAAATTATTCCATTCCAGCGATTCTCAACATCATCCACCACCGAAGCTTATCCGTGACGGCATTCAACCTATTTCGGGTTATTACACGGACATGTAAAATCGAACGTCATCCGCTGGCTCCGGGCACGTCCTGGCCGAGGAAGCATTCCTCCAGCAAACCGACCCATCGTCCTCCGTAATGTGCCAACATTCTAGTAATTATCCCTATGTCATCTACACATTTAATTACTCCCAGCCACCCGATCGGTCTATCCACCGTTGTCTCCGGACTAGAGTTGACCTCCAAATAGAGGGCCGTTATGAAGCGATAGCGATGACCGAAACTTCATCTCCAACGTTCCCTGACGTTGTGCGTAGCCCGAGCAGCACATGTGCTACCATCGTCGGTCGCTTGGTCCGGTACCGTTTGAAGCCCTGCCCTTGGATCGGAACGTGCCCGGGTGCGTGTGGTTCGGACATGTCCTGCATGCTCCGGGACGGCATTACATTCGGACCAGCCCTTTCAAAGCCGCCCCCTCGTCGCATCAACCCGGGAAAAACACATCCACAGCCAGAACAACTATGTTACGCTGCGTACAGTGTGTTCCGGCTTCGGCGTCGAGCGATGGGCGATTTTGCCGCTTCTAGGCACGTCCAACGCCCGATCGTAGCCCGACTATGATAAACAACAGATATGTTTACTTCATTATG